>JAUMHM010126593.1:0-19311 GCA_032362435.1 Melikaiella ostensackeni
GGTGCCAGAAACACCTAGAGCTTTCGCACGTTTCGCAGCAGAGGTTGCGAAACACCGCGGACAACCTATTATAAACAAGATATATATGCGGAATGCTTTCCCAATCGCTGCAAGAACAAGCCACAGACGAAGAAGTGGAAGCGACATTAGGACCAACCGCGGAAATCAGGCATCCCCCAAGAGATGATGGTGATTTCAGGACTAGGAGAAACATCAGCATCCCAGTTCCTCCTAAGCCCTAAAATCGGCTGAAGTGGATGACGCTATTCGTGAGGATCTCTCGGAGGAGTCCGACTTGTGGACCATCACTTGTTTAGATTATGATGCGGCGAGAGCTTTAGCCGATTCGAGTCGAAGGGTAAAGCCAACGATAGATCAAAAGACCAAAAGGCGATTGCATCAACTTAACAAGAAAATTGGCTGGACTAAACGTGACGCGTCCCGTATTCAGTGTGTGATTGACTGCATAACATCTGGAAAGCCTTTTACGGTAAAGCTCGAAAAATTCGCTCACGAACTGAGGATCCACCATCATACATTGGACAAATTAATATTGCTGACGATCAAGCGGCACATTGCTGACAAAATACGAGTGTTATCCAACGCCAGGAAGAGAATACAGAAGAGGGAGAAATGGGTCAGAGAGAATCAACAGTTTCTCGCTTATCCATCGTGACTCTTCCGCGATTCCCCTGTTTCTGCCAATAATCCGCCTACGTTCGAGGAGGTAGAGACTTTTTGGGGAGAAATTTACGAGGATTGACACCCATTGCATGAAGACACTGAGAACAGCAGGCGTTTCAAGGAGCTGTGCAACAACCTCATACTATCCGAAGAACAATGTCCACCAATCACTGCTGAAGAGGTGAAGAAAGCACTGAGGGACACGAAGAACTTCTCCGCTGCTGGACCGTATGGTATCAAGAACTTCTAGAGAAAGAAGTCTACTTCTACACACAAACATCTGGTCCGGAACTTCACCTCATATTCAAAGTCGGAGAGAGCGTTCGTCTACAAAGCCGCGGAGCAGGCGGCCGAGACCCTTGGTCTGGATCTTAACATCAGAAGTGAGGAAAAAGTATAACTCCATCTAGATACCTTACTTCTAAAAGACCGAGTAAAAAAAGCAGAGGTACACAACTTCCTCGAGCAGCTCCATGACAAGAAGATGCACGGGAACTTTCACATATAGTAAATGTAAAAGATCAGTCTTTGTCGATGAAGTTGAAGTTTGCTTTCCTTAAATCATCCAGTCTCAATTCAGGCACGAAGAGTTTATATATGGCACATACTATCCGGGTGCCCATTCACGCGGGAACGACGTATCTCCACAGATATAATGCGGACCTAAGAGTGCTTTATTACCATCTTTGTCGCTCTTATGGTGTTAACCGCGACTCTGTTCTCCTCCTTTTACGGGAGCTGCGAGATGTGTACGAAGAATATTCGGCTGAAATGATTGTACCTGTCATTGGTGCTCTCGAAGGTGCAAAACCATCATTGGTTTGTAACCTCGAAGCCATACCCTCGTGCCAGAAAAATGCCAAAGCAATTGCGAGATGGATGCAAAGAGCTGTCATTCTTGGGTCGCTCCGTGTCCTTAAGACTCACGAAGGTTTCGCCGGCTCTTCATCGTGATTTCACCGTACCATGTGGCCATCTATCTTACGGTTGTGAGGCTTGGCCATGAATGTGATTTACCGCGGTTCTACTCGTAGCCAGTATCATTTTGATAGATTGCAGTCGCTCCCAGGATGACCTTATGGTGGTTGTTCGACCAACTTTTCTCAATTGTTGTCCTTTTTTCATAGCAAAAAAAAATTCTTTTAATCAAAATGCAACTGCAAACTATTTCTTTTATTTTTGTACAAAATTAATCTCTGCCAAAGATGAAGCCATTCAGATAAGGTTTAGAGGGTGCTCACTGCTCATCAGGGTGACCCTTAAACACGTGGTCGATTATTTTTTCAAATTCTTTTCCTCCCAGAAGCAGGTTTCGTTCCAATTGCCAAGAAGATGACGTGCTCCAAATTTTAGCCAAATCGGTTACTATTTACCCCTAGCACACACCCCTTCAAGTTTTCCATATACTTAACATGAGGAAAAATGTGACAAAGTAAAATATTCACATTAATTTCTCAGTTTCCATCGAATTCTATCATAAACCGTGGAGCGCAACCTTATTTCCATCTAAGAAAAAGTTAGGTAGAGTAAAAATATAAATTTTTGAAATTTTCAGAACGGCTGACCCATACAAGATGACAAAAAATGATATTTTCTATAGTTTTCAATAAGAAGGTTTCAAATTCCCAAAAAATCTTCTTAATAGCTACAAAGCAAGACCTGACATTAGAAATTTTTAAAAATTTAAAAATGGCAGCTGTTTAAATTGCAAAGAATTGATTAATTCTCCCATTTTTCAAGGAAAGCCTCTCAAACTTGATAAGATGAGCAAGTTTATTTGCAGAAACTGTGCAATAGTTAGTGGCAGTCAAAATTTTGAAAACATCCGAGATGGCGGTTGGTTCGAATTCAAGATGAATGATTAATTTCGATATTTTTCAATTAAAGCCTCTCTAACTTAGCAGGATAAGCAAATTTACTTTCAGAAACTGTGAAGTTGTCGCTCACAGATTAAATTCTGAAAAAACACAATATGTCTGCCGATCAGCGATATATGCCGATCGTTCGCGTAAAGAGAACCATTGCCGATCGGCCATGTGGCACATAACTCACCTACTTCTCATTTGTTTTGTATAGAACTTCATGAGAAACAAATGAAAAAAGAGTCTTCCAAAAATGCAAGAATAGCGTTACTACAGCCACCGGTAAATTAGATGTATGTGAATTCAAAATAAACCGCGAACTTGAAATTTTTCAAAATATCTGTGTCCAGCGACTATTGCATAATTTATGCAAATGAATTTGCTCATCTTTTCAAGTTTGAGCGACTTTCTTTAAAAAATGTAGGAATAAATAATTTTTTTTTAGATGGTTACGGCGACAGAATTTTGACCGGCGGCCGCGATTTGAGTATTTGTGATGGGCGGCGGGCGGCGTGACGTTCTAGTTTAGTACTTTTTTAAATATACAGATAGATAAATATCAAAATCAGGAGAAACAAATGATCGATTTCCAACATGACATATTTATTTAGGGTAAAGGTGCCCAAGCAGGGCCCCCCTCTAAAGACCCCACCACCTCTGCATATTTTTGTATGAACATATGATATTCACCAAATACTTACGTTGAATCGTGCTCAGTACACTTCTAGATAGTTACCGAATTTTTATTGAACAATGCAAGTAAACTAACAAATGTAGGAAGCAAACATTGTTTAAGCATTTCATATGACGGTCCCCGTTTGGTTAGAAACTGTAGGTAAAAGCATGTCCTGTTTTACCCTTAGAGTAACAGCTGATACAGCCGGCAAAAGCACAAATTCAAATTTTTCACTAAACAGAAACAACCTCTCCTAACCTGATTCTGTTTTGAGATCACCAATACGAAATTCTGAAAAATGTGATTCTTCCTCGTTTTATATCAATTAATTCTTGTTCGAAGGTCAATTATATTTGTGATTTTACAACTTTATATAAGCGTCTACTTCATTCAACTCTCCATAATACTCATTTCCCAATTTACTTCATTCAACGCTTATCTTATGTTTTATTATGTATTTTGCATATATAATGCGTCATCAATGTACGATAATGTTTAAACGATATACTGTGAATACAATTAATCAATATATAGTATGGAATGAAATGATTTTTATAGTCTTCGAAGAGGGCTCGTTTTAGGAATCCGGGTTGCAGAGACGGGCCATGTGACCCCTTTTTTCAAAATCAAAATTTATTGCCTTCTGAACATTTTTTTAACTTGTATGTATGTAAACTTCATAAAACAGATAACAAAATATGATGTTAACAATCGTTTTCACTCCTGAAAAAACTTACAATAGATCATATGAAAGGGTAACCGTCTTACGACACTCGTCCTCTAAATCGGTTTACTCTAAAACACACTCTTTTTATTTCCTGATTGGTCGAAGGAATTTCCGCAACCAATCATAAGCTACCGGATCACCTGACAGGCAGAAAGAAACCCGGTACCATGTAAGCATAACTTGATCACGTCTGCGCGCCAATGCGCCGACGCTCCGAATTTGAATTGGGGACGGCGTGGCGTTAAAGCAAAGTAGTCGGCTGCGGCGGCGTGGCGCGGCGGTGCAACCGTTTATTATTTTTTTCTAATAAGCGGCTATTCTGAATTTATTTCAAATTTTCGATTTTTAGTGTCCGCACATGCTTTAGAGCTATCACAAACATTTTTTTCACGAAATTCGGATCCCTTCTGTGGAAAACGATAGAACATACCATTTTCTGTTTTCATTTATGGGTTCGCCTTTTTGAAAATTTCAAAACTTTTCATTTTTACTCTACGCTAGTTTTTTCGAGATTGGAAGAGGGTTTTGTTCCTCGGTTTATAGAAACCGTCGATGAAAACTGAGAAAGTTATGTGAATTTTTCACTTTTTCAAATTTCTCCTCATGTTACTCTTACGGCAAACTTGAAGGAATGTTAGCTAGGGGTAAATATTAACCAATTTGGCTAAAATTCGTAGCACATCATTTTTCTGGGCATTGGGACGGAACTCACCCCTGGGAGCAAAGAAACTTTGAGTTCGAAAAATAAAGAACACCCTACTGCTCATCGATGTTATAGATACTAATGACATATATCAAGTCAATTCAAGTTATACAGGGTAACCCAGGTCAACTTGTCCGAACTTATATCGCTGGCTAAAAAATTTAAAAAAAATGAAAATTGCTTCTTCAAAAATTGATTGAGTTAGACGAGTTATAAAATAATTAACCTGGATCAGTCAGGAGCGCGGTATAATCAGTCGTGCGTTCGTGATCGGGAGTCTAACAAGAGATCAAATACCGTTCTTTACGATGAATAACACAAACGGGAAGTTTGATTATTTAGAAGAAGCATCAAAAAATCTTTGCGCAAATAGTTAGCCTGAAACAATACGGGGAAATTCTAACTAGGCTAACTTGGTACAACAACAGAAAATAACAACCAAAGTTAAATTTCACTGATATAGCTATTAGAGATAGTAATTCGAGGAAATATCGAGAAATCTCCGCAGTAATCAACGTGGCTATCACCACGGATTTCTTAAACAACACAATGACCCAACAGATGATGTTCTTATATCCCCAGGAAACCATACTCGGAGTGACACAGATTTGAATTTACTTTGCGGGGTGCCAGAGGTTCTTGCTCATCCTCTGCTTAGAAAGATAGAAGAATTTCTGCCGTAATCAATATGGTTGACACAGCGGACTCATTGAACAACTCAATAACCCAGAGGATGATATTTTAATATCCCCTGGCAAGCACCCTCGTAGTGATACCGATTCAGAATTTAACTTGAGGGATGCTAGAAATTTTTATTCATCCCCTACTGTGAAGAATCGAAGGATTTCTGTAGTAATCAATGCAGTTGGTAACCCGGGTTTATCGAACGAATCAATAACCTAAAGAATGATATTTCAAAATCCTCAAGAAACTACCCCCGCAGTGACACTGATCTGAGTTTGCTCTAAGGGGTGTTAGAGAATGTTCTTCATTCCCTACTTGGAAAGATAAAAGAATTTCTACATTAATCAAAATGGTTGGCTCCACAATTTTTTTGAACAAATTAATAAGATGAAAAATTATATTTTAATATCCCCAGGAAAGCAACCTCGTAGTGACACTCTTCTAAATTTATTTGAGGGGCGTTAGAAAATTTTGTTCATTCCCTATCCAAAAAGATCGAAGAATGTCTACATTAATTGAAGTGGTTGACACCACAGATTTTTTCAACAACAAAATAACCCATGAGATGATATTTTAGTATCTCCAGAAAGCGACCTTCGTAGCACACCGGTCTGAATTCACTTCGAGGGGTGTCAGAACATTTCATTCATTCACTACCCAGAAAGATTGAAGAATTCCTCGATCAATTAAAGTGGATGACATAGCGGATTTTTTTAACAAATCAATAACCCAAGAAATGATGTTTTAATATCCCCAACAAACCAACTTTGTAGTTTCGATACCTCTTCCTCTTCTTGCGGTTAAAACCATAAGAGGGACAAAGATGGTAATAGGGGCAACATTGTATCTATAGAGATACGTCCTTTCCGTGTGAGTGGTACTTCGGATAATATGTGTGCTCAGAATGTGCATGAAACGCTCTGCACCTATCGCTGGGACTTGACGTCAAATGCTGCTACCGTATACCAAGGTCGAAATGACACCAACCGGACACGCGAAAATAGAACCCTCTGTGTCTGAATTAAGTCCGGATGATTCCAGGAAAGCAAACGTTAGCTTCATCGGCATGGCTTGATCTTTTACATTTCTGTGAAAGTTTCTGTTTACTTGCTTATCGCGGAGCTGTTCGAGGAAGTTGTTGGCCTAAATATTCCTATAAATAATTACGTCATCTTACTTTAGGCTCGCTAAGATTATTCTTCACAATTTTAATAAACTTTTACAAATTTGAAAGATGTAACTTGAAATTATTCAATGGGCCTGTT
Organism: Melikaiella ostensackeni; assembly: GCA_032362435.1. Taxonomy (NCBI): domain Eukaryota; kingdom Metazoa; phylum Arthropoda; class Insecta; order Hymenoptera; family Cynipidae; genus Melikaiella; species Melikaiella ostensackeni. The sequence goes on from JAUMHM010126593.1 coordinate 6,602, forward strand.
GATACGAGCTGGTAATACTTTACTTCGCTGGGCTAGACTACGGCACCCAAAATAATACACCCGATGATATTGGGATTTGTATGACAGACTCGTAACGCCAATTGTGAGATCTCCGAGTTCAGGGGTGTTTGACTTGCCGCATTGTTGAAATTTTTAGTATACATCAGGCTGATTTAATAATTTTGAATTGCTTCTCTCATAATTGTAAAAATTTATTTAAAATAGGCAGGAATAATTTTAGCAAGCGTATCATAAGCTAATTTGAAGGAGGCCTACTTTATGGCTGCTTACTTCATGCTTTTGGTGTGAACTGGCTCAATTTCACAGTCTAATAGCTCAAAACCATCTAACTCATGAAGCCTCTGGAACCGAAGTTCATGAATTTTTTTAGTTCAAATTGTATATTCTTCTTCTATAATCATAAAACTCCATTCGAAAGTTGGAAAGAATAATGTTGAATAGAAAGCTTTTGATGTGGAACAATTTTCATATTAGAAAATTCATTTTTTTTTTGTTCAAGCTCAAGTCGCTCAAAATTATGCAACACAAGAAGTTCAACCCATCAATACTTGCACGATTATGAAGTCACTCCATTGAAAATCAAATAATCTAAGATTGAACTGATCCAATCCGAACCAACCAGAGGCTACATTCCAATTCTTCTCGATTCGTACATCAACACAAAGTTCAATAAGAATCCACATTTTCATTTTTTTTATCTCTCTATGAAACCTGAATGAATCTGAGCTTGGATTTTTTCGGATTGCACGCACGGTATGAAAAAGATTTGTTCACTTACATAAAACAGAACCGTGGCGATACGATTGCCATCATCATATTCGAAACGGCGGAGGTCCTGAAAAGCTTTAAAGTTATCACTGTACCAATAAAGTATTAGCTGGAACTACATTAGCTCGTCTATAGTTTACTTACTGGAAAAAAATCAAAGTGTGGTATATAGTAGCCTCCGATTTCGTAATAAGCAATTTGCAGTGGCTCAGCTGTTCTGACCGACAAACTTGTCATATGCTCCACTCGACGAGTCAGAAGCTTCACGTGTGTATTTTCAGCGTCTACAAGCCAGGCACTTTTGGCATTTCTATGTTTGAAAGTTTCACTTTCCCTAGTGGCACCATTTTGCGTTTCTGCACTTTCTAACTACAAAAAAGAGAATATATTCGATTGAGTGTGTGTTGAAAATCCGAATGTTTTGAAGTTGCTAAAGTATGTAACATTGTCCTACAAAGATTTCGTATCCGGAATGAATTAAGTCGTTTTCGATATATTTTTGGATGCTTATCAAGAATCCTTCTACAAAAATGCTGTGTATTTAAGAAAACTGTAAAAGATTAATGATAGGTGATAGAACCTTTCACTTGGGCTTGAACGAGAGCTTCAACCTCCAGCTACAACCTCATGAAAGAGAAATAAAAAGCCACGGCTATAGGGCCCTTGCACTGTGGGACAGAATCCCAAAAAGCTGGCCAAAACTCCGCGAAAAATGTTTAATTTCAGAGATTTCAAGTATTGCGTCCCTTGAAGTACTACCTTGTTGGTAAAATTTTATGACGTGAAGGGCTCGAGCCCTTTCTGAATAGCACGGAACGTACCAGGAACGTGTAAAATGTTCCACTGGGACCTGAAGGAGACTAATCGCTTTTTAAATAACAAGTATCCCGTAAACCGTAAGAGAGAGTGAAAAATGGATGTTATTTATGAGTTCTGAGTACCGATTTTACTACACTATAATATGATATCCATGTTGAAATCTGACATTCATTTTTACCTATCTCAAACGTTCCGTGCTATTAGGGCTTATACCTGCTCATATTGTAGTCCGAAAGTCCCTTTTGCGGGAGCAAATTTTGTAGGCTAGGGAGCGGAAGAGTGAGAGCTGTGGTCGAAGAGACGCCAAAACTTGTGAAATTTACTAATTTCGAATCCGAGAAACAGAGTCATCTGCTTGGAGTGAGTAGAACACTACTAGATGGACTTATACTTATAGCAAAAATGCATTCAAGAACAATACATAAATTATTTTTATTAAAAACATCGAAAAATCGCTATAAAAAATTGGAAGGACGTAGAGTAAGATTGAGTGCCACATCATGTTCCGTGACTGGACCTATTGTAGGTTGCAGACTAGGATATGATTTGATGAAAAATCGAAAATCCAGTTACCCGAAACTGACACGCTGACTTTGGTGCATGTTTATTTTCATAAAAAACCCATATTTTGAAAGACGATTAGCAAACAAAGACCGACTACAAAATTTTCCAGTTTTAAGCAGGTAGTTAAAAGCCACAGTAAAAAATGGCAGCTTGAAATAAGAAAAAATTAATTTAAATATGATCAGACCCACATATTGTCCTGAGCCCTCAGTGTGAATATACCACTGCATAGATCCTTTAAGATTGCACTATTCATATTGAGATGGTGGAGTCCATGTCAAGTGATCAGAAGAATTTTCGTGCTTGAATGGGATTTGCGTGTAACTCGGTGTAATCAGTCCGCCTGCCGTGGCGCGGCGGTAGCGGTTCTGTTCGCGTTTCGCATTGTTGTCACATTGTCGTGATTCGCATTTGTTTTCCGCGGAAAACACGCGTGAAACTGAATGGTGAAGCGGCGTGTATCACATTACCGTTTTGTCCACAGACATGACCACTTCGTGAAGTACAAGCGGTGAAACGACTTCGTTGTTCTTAATATTCTCGATATTAGCTGAAAATAGTCATCATGCAATTCTGCTTATGACAATTCAATGGATTCCACGAGTACTTTTCATAAGTTTTCAATTGTTCTTTGTTTATGGATATAGAATACCGTCGACTGTATTCATACCAGCGTTCTAGGATTTTGTTCTTTAATTATCGATAAATATTAATTTTCTTGTTTCCTGTATTTTTATATATAACGTTAGTATCAGTTCGTTTAAAAATGCCTTTGAATAGACAATTTTACAATCCTTTTGGCAAATCTGATCATAATCCTATGCAAAAAATTCTAAGAAATGTTCCACAAAGTATTTGCGACAAATTTCCACTTTTTACCAAAAAGGGTTTCATTTGCGGTGAATGCCGTAAAAAGTTACCTCAAGGGCAAACTCTTTGTGTTTCTATTGTAACCGCAGATAACGGTTTTAACTTGAATAAAGATGAAATCGACATGGATGTTGATACTGATCCGTCTTCTCTAATTGATATCGAAATGTCAAATGTAGACAAAAGACAAGCCATTTTAATACTAAATACTTTGTTGCAAATTCTCGAAGTTGAACAGATAGATTTTCTCGAGTTAAGGACAGAACAACAAAAGAAGAACGCGTTCAAAAAAGTTTGTGAAACGATACTTTCCAAACTTTTTGATTTTCCAAACGTAGAAAGTGGAGACGATGTAATTGTACGTTATGTCGAAGATAACTTTGGGAAAGCTAAGTTAAGCAGAAGAAAGAAAATCAAAATTTCGACCAATTTATTGAAAAGATGGCCAATTGGAAAGATAAAACCTGCATTTGGTTCTTCTGACCGCATGGCTCGTAAAGCCAAGCAATTAATGGAATTGGAGGGATTTTTTTCTTCTCCTGATCAAAAAACAAGAAGAACTTTACCGAATGAAACAATAATGTACATTAAATGTTTTTATAGAGATGATGAAAACCGTCGCTCAATGCTAGGTGAAAATGATTGTGTAATGGTTTAAGTTTATGGAGAAAAAACCAAAGTTCGAAAGCGTTTTGTCTTATGCAATTTGAAAGAACTTTATGTGGCTTTCAAAAATATTCATCTAAATGGAAATGTTGGATTCTCAAAGTTTGCAGAGTCAAGACCAAAAGAGTGTCTCAGCTGGAGCAAGTGGCACCCACAATGTTCGCGTTTGCGTTCCCCATCAAAATGCGAAACTCATGTTTTTTGGTGGAAAAGTTGCAGAACTAATCAAGTCTAATTCTTTGCCATTTGTAACTCCCAAGCATTGGGCAGCTCAATTGATTTGCAATTTTGCACAAACCAAGAACTATTTCAATGAATCTGAAAGCTTCCCGGGTAATGACAATCTAAAGGTTCTATTGGAAGAAGCATACGCAGCAAATTTCATTAAACAAATCACGTTCAAACATTAGTTTACTACAGATCGATTTGATCTGGAAACTGTAATTAAACCAGTAGTTGACTTCGTCGATTTCTTAAATAACCATATGAAGAAACTTCTTCGACACAATTTTATCGACAAACAACAAAGTTTGTATTTCAGACACGAAAGCTAATTCAAAAGTAGGTGAGCTTCTTATTCTTCTAGATTTTGCAGAAAATCACTGTCTTGATTATAAAGATGCTTCACAAGGGCATCCCTGGTCAAAAACACAAGTAACTATTCAGCTTTTTGTGGTTTACTATCGTACACGTGAAGAGGAACTGAAACACATTAGCTACGCTGTTATATCAGACATGGAACATAACACGATTGCTGTACATCTCTTTCAAAAAAAACTGATAGCCTTTTTACGCAAGGCAGGAATCCTTGTAAATGAAATAATATACATCACAGATGGGTCAGCAGTAAAATACAAAGTTCACAAGAATTTTTCTAATTCAACACACCACGACGAAGATATTGGTTGTACAGGCAAATGGAACACCCACGCAACTTCCCATGGTAAAAGACCCTGCGATGAAATAGGAGGTATTGTTTCAAGGGCAGCTGCCAAAGCAAACTTGCAAAATCCTTACGATAATCAAACCACTAATCCTCGAGAAAGGTTTCGATGAGCTGAATTAAATTCCAAGGATATTCATGCACAGTTCTGCCGTAGTGAAGAATATGAAGCGGAAGAAAATTTTTTGAGTGAACGATTCAAGAATTCCAATACGATTGATGGAATGCAGGAAATCCACGCTGGCATTTCAATTTCCAAGACAGAAATAAAGACGAAACTTTTTTCTGATTAAGAAGATTTTAATGTGGCAACTGTTTTAAAAACCACTAAAACAAGAACTTGAAAGCCACGCAAGATTGCTCGCACGAATTGAGGTATGCGAAAACCTTCCGACTGTATATTAATAATAATTAAGCCGCAGTGCGGCCCACCATTGTAACACACTTCCTCATACAGGATCTTGCGTTTGAATTTTTTCCTCCTAAACCACTAGCTGATCCACGATGAAATTTACAGAACATGTAAAGCACATATAGACCTTTATTCTACAAAAAACCAAAGAATAATAAAAATTTAGTATTTTCAAAAAAGCGATTTTTGTTTTTGAGTTTGCAAAAAAGTCCATTTTTAATAGTTTTTTTATATCAAAGTACGTGTTATTACAGAAAATCTGCGATCTTGAGAAACTAAATCGGTTAATTAGAATCAAAGATATGATGTTTTCAAAAAAATGGTACACAAATCTTTGAAGTTCCATAACTTCGCCATTTTTTGGAATTTTCCAAAAATGTATATTGTGGTTTTTCTTCACTACTGAAGGACTGATTACATCGAGTTACACGCAAATTCCCTTCGAACGAGAAAATTGTTGTGATCACACTTCACATAGATTTCACCAGATATTAACTAGTTAGGAAACGGAACAACTTTCGAATAAATACTTATTTTGACTTGAAACTTTGGGCATGTATTTGCTTAGACATATACTACAAATTCATGAAATTTTATTCAAATCGGTTATCTAGCCCCAAAATTTAAGGAAAAAATATTGTGGGTTTGCACAGAGTAATAAAGCATAAGGTAATAAATATAAAAGAAAAATGAATGATTAGTACATAAAATGAATGGGTGAGTAATTAAATGATGAATATCAAGTAATACATGAGTAATAAATGAGTAACAAATGAGGTAAATAAATTGAAATTGGATTTTTCCTGAATATTTTGTTTTAAAAATTGAACCTCATAGCATACTCAGAATTTCTAGCATGAACCGACGATGACACTCTTGATCCAACTGGATTATCAAGAAAATAAATTTTTCTTCTACTGAAAGTGAATTCAAATGAAAATCCTGCTGCAGTAAATCAAAAAATTAAATGACTAGTTAAATGATTTTAAAGCAAAAGGGCAGCAACGATGAAGAGCTGAAGTAAGAATTATTCATTGTCCTAAGTATTAAAATAGATGAGGAAAGCTCTACTGCCGTTAAAAACAAGAAATCTAGTAACTACATTTTTTATAAAATTGAAGATACAAGTATTGATATATTTGAGATCATCCAAACTCCGTCTTTTATACGTTATATTATTTATTACAAACAATTTTTAATTAAGGCTTCGATAAACAATTTTTTTTCCGCATCTGCAAGATTTCTGGTCATTCAAAATAAAAGGCTTGTAAACTAGGAATACAGAAAAATGAAAACCTAAAACTACATGGGCTCGTGCAGTGCATCGTCATTTGTTCAGAGATACAATCTTTTCTTTCTTAGTTTAGGAAAAAATACATTTGCGCCTATATCTCAGTTCGACTCTGAATATTGTCAACGGTTTTATTGTTTTGCCTAGCTATCCACCGGTTGAATCGAGTGACTGTCTTTCAGACGGTTCCCCAGATGACGAAGCGTAGACATGTTCAGTACAGATTCGTGATTTGCCACCCCGAAAAACCCCGTTACACTGAATTTTGACTGAATCAAAAGTTTTTTTAGTATACTCGTCCACCGTATTGGATTCGTCATTTCGTTTCTTGAATTTTTGACTTCAGATTCGAAATCAGCGAACCCAAAAACTCTACAGCACTGAATTTCGGTTAAATTAGAATTTTTTTAGTATACTCGACCGTCAAATTTGATCCGACATTTTGCTTTTGGGGAATTTTAAACTTCAAATTCGTAGTTAAGGGCCCCAAAAACTCCAAAGTAATGAGTTTCAGCCTCATTCTAAAAGGCTTTCATATTTTTCTCAGCTTTTTGCGATTCCGTCCCACTATGCATTGGGAACTGTATTTTACTAGAAGAGAAAAGCACTGGCTACGGGACGCGACTAAAAAACCGTTTCCAACAAACCTAAAGTCATAGCCTCTACTTTTCCTTCTCTGAAGTTGTAGCTGAAGGTTTAAGTTCTCATTCAAACCGGAGGAGAAGGTTTAACCAAATCTCATTCATTTTTTACTAGCACTCAAATATACAGGTAGCCAAAATGCGTTTTTTGCTTTTTAAACCCGTATTTTCTAAAAAAATTGACGTGATGGAGCCGCTTTCTAAAGGATTTTCAATCGGCGTCTGAAAAAATATCAAAAGGACATGATCCATTCCGGTGTCACTAGAAAAGTAAATTTTTGCAGCACAGCAAATTTAACACACAATGAACGAAGTGTAGTTTTTAACCCGATTTCAAAGTGCTACTCACCTGCCTAATAGTTACTTTCACATAGTAATATTTACCCACTACATTGAGTATGATTATCCAGACAATTTATTCTATCTTCTTTGGTTTCGATGCGAAAAATCAAGCTTTACCCATTTGAAAATTACCCGCCACGAGAAATATATTTGTGTTTTTTTCTGGGAGATTTTCATAACTTTCAACGATTAGAAAGCGTAACACTGGTTAAATGTCCCCCGGTTAGTCTTTTGTTTCTATTGACAAATAAAAATTGAGAAAGAGTGTGAAAGTTTGACAAACCTTGGGGTTTGAAAGCCTCTTGAAAGCCTCTATTTCCTTTTCGTGAATTACGTCGTGATAGATTACAATTCGAGGATCCAGATAGGCTTCTTCTTCTTTGAAGGGTGCTATTTTCAGAAAAGGAGTTCCACGATTGACGTATCGGCATTTCAGTTTCTTCTGAACATCAGCTTGTAGTAAAATTTCTCCACTGCAGAGCTTTTCGTATTTTGTGCCAGAGAACTATAATTTTAGCACATAATAAATAGAAATTTCTCAATTCCGATAAAAATCTAAGATATATACATTACGAACTGAGTGATATACGCATACCATATTAAAGAAATGCATGAACAGCACTTATTTAACGAAAGTGAGCATTTGATTTAAAAACCCGGGTTTGGGCCCCAAAAATGTTTTTTTTTTTTTAATTCTCTCAAAAATCAGAGGTCAGTTTCATACCAACACTTCTGTGCAATTGGTGAAAGATGCATGTTCAGTTCAAATAAGTCAGCTGTCACTTTTCCGTATCAGAAACAAAATTTATATGAAGTGACTTATTTATGGTTAGCTTTATAAACATGCATTTCACAATAGGATATAGATCACTTTTTTTTAGGGGTGGTCAGAATGCATTTACGTACAAAGTGAGGGACGCCGCGCATCTTGCTGTCCCCGGAAGATGGTCGATCCGGGGTTTGTCCTTTCTTCTGGCGTAGAGGTAACACTGTGAGTGCAATAGCACTCCGCAGCTCGATGCCCCTCGACGCTACATCTCCAGCGACTCGTGGTCCAGTCTGAACCAGTGTAGGTCGCTGCCAGCTACCAGGTGGCTATAGCCTGAGCAGCGAGAGCACCTAACAGCCTCCACCCTTCTCTAACTCTGCAGGACACCCAACCTGTTAGGGATTCCTCGAAGTGTTTCTTTACGGCTTCCCTCACTTCCAGTTTCTTCGTTGTTGGGTCAAGGTCGAGGATCTCCGCCTCGATGTGGGGAACGAGCTAGCGCACGTTCTTCCTGTTCCCAACAGTTTCCCTGATGGCACAGGTTAGTTTTGTCCTGCACTCTGCTTCTTTGTCTACTTCGATGGCGACGTAGCCTTTCCTCGTATGTCTTACACCTTTGATTCTTACACCAAGCGTGTCCAGCTTTATCGTTTTCTTGAGGTATTTTAGGACTTCGGCGTAGCTTGAACTCTCGAGCGGTTTCATATGAACTGCTTTGGGCCACTCTTGATATTCTTCTTAGTCAGCTTGGGCACGCTGGCATCCGTGGGAGATGCGGTAGCGTCTCTTCTCTTCCCGTGAATAGGAGCAGCAGCCTGAAATGCATCCTCCAATCTAACAGCGCGGTCTATATACCGCAGCCTAGCGTCCGCTTTATCTAGTCCATGCTCAATTAGTTTGGCCATGTTCCTCTTCGTTAAGCAGAAGTGCTGTATTTTATTAGGATTTCCTTCATCTCTCTTATATGTCCCAACGTAACATAATAGTACTTGTCGTTCATCACCTTGGCGACTTTCACCTGCAACTTCCTTCCCTTGTCCATTTCCTTCATGATCACTATTTTTCCTCCAAGCATCTCCTTGCACATGCTTTGACTCAATAGTTTAGTCCCCATAATTAATCCCCACTTAGTCTTGGAGGTTTTTCCTTCGGGACCTCTAACCGCGACCCGAGGACTCACCAGTAGCCTGGTCAAAGGCTAATGAAGGAAACACTCTGCGAATTTTATGTCAGATGCGGCTTCAGGTACTTTTTTGAACTGCAGATACATCTTTCACCATTTTCACGGTAGAAAAGGATCATTTTGTAGGGTTGTAATTTTAGAGAAAAAAAATAACACGATTATGGAACATATACTCGTACATGTATAGATCTTACGTTAAGTAGACGGAAGACGTCACTTTCATCTGCTTGCTTCTGAATCTCCCCATCGTCATTAACGGAACTTTCCTGAGTTGCAGTACTAAGATTTCGGGCCACATCATCATTTGATGATTTGCCATCGGTAATTCCGATAGAGAGTAGTGACGTCACAACAGCAACGATGAGCAAAAATGATCCAGCCATTCTGTTGGTATCAGAAACATGTTTCTCACAGGATATGTGGCACGGTAAATAGAGAATAGGGTAGAGTGAAAGGAATTTTTTTCGAATGTGTTTTTGGTCACCTTGGAGAATATGTGAAGAAATTTCCTCTTGGTACTTCGAGAAGAAGATACACATCATTTGTCGATAATGGAATGTGTAAAAGGAGAATGAAATGCTAGACTAGAAGGAAATGCAAACATTAAAGCTCAAAAATGGGAACAAAGATTGAAGAAATGAGCAGAAAAAGTGGATAAGGTTGGATCCACAGAGTGAAGAAAGAAAAAGAACGTGAAAATTAATTACTCATTCAACTCTAGTATCAAGTACAATGCATTAACTGCTTTTAATTCCTGCGGAATCGCATGCCAACCGTGTTCACTTTACTCCCAAACTTTTTTGGGCAAGTCCAAGTCTGGCTACCATACAGTACAGTGAGTACAAGCACAAAATTATATATTGCAATTTTAGCTGTATTCGTCACATTTTTACAGTCTTATCAGAGAAGGTATTGGATTTGTGTAAAATTTGACCTCCCCCCCTGCTTTTGTCAAATTTTCACGTTTTGTGACCCTCTGAACCCGAAAAAAATGTTTTTACGAATGTATGTATGTATGTATGTCTGTCTGTCTGTCTGTCTGTCTGTGAACATGATAACTTTCGAAAGAATGAATCTATAGCATTTTCGAAATTCAAATAAAAAAAGAAAATGAAAATTTTTAGGCAAACAATGCACGATATGAAAAAAGTCGGTAGAAAAAAATGTTGCTTTTACGAAGACCTGTAAACTTTCCTCTCAAAATTTTTTGGTAAAATTAAAACAAAAATAAATAAAAATAATGATAATAAATAATATATAATATTAAAATAAATAATAATAAAAATAAGAATGAAAAATTTTGGTAAAGGAGGCATAGTTTGTTTTTTACATTCTCATCTCAATGAGAAGGTATTGCTTTTATGAGAAAGTTGACTTCTGTGGATTTCATTGAATTTTTATGTTTTGGGACCCCCTGAATCCGAAAAATTAGGTTTAACGTTGGTGTGTGCCTGTTGTCGCCGTTATTGTCGTCTTTATACTGGATAATTCTTGAAAAAATAATCGAATTGGATTGTGCTTTGGCATACATTATAAGGGACCAAAAAGAAAGGTCGAGCTCGTTAATGAGCCTTTTTTGATCAACAGTTTTGGTTTTATTCACCGAAAAAAATACTAAAAGATCAAAAATCCTATTTTTCGATGAAAATATAAGAGATATGAAAAAAATGAACATATGAAAATTATTTCTTCAAAAAAAAATTTACAAAATTAGTCTCGACTTATTCATGATAAGACGTGTAGTTTTTGTTTTAATCGTGAAAATGAAATTTGAGATTTAAAAATGGAATTTTCGGCAAAACCACACACGATAAAATCGAATGCTTGAGAACTAAATCATTCACATGAAAAAGGTCTACAAATTTTTTCCTGACGATTTTTTGAAAAAGTGCGTACTTCTCGTTTTAATCATGAAAGATAAGACTAAATATAAAAAAATTATTTTTAGAAAAATGACACAAGATACAAATAGATGTTTCATAACAAAATTATTTCTCACGATTATTTCTTGATATGACACGTACTCTTAGTTTTAACCATAAAAATAACACTAAAAAAAAGAAGTACATTTTTGGAAAAGCGACACAAGATGCAATCAAATGTTGAATAGCAAAATTGTTCGCCCAAATTATATGTACAAATTTGCTTTGAATGAATTTTTGATAAGACGCGTAGTGTTTGTTTAGATCTTGAAAAATAACTTTAAATATGAACAAATTATTTTCTTGGAAAAACGGTACAAGAGACAATAAAGTGTTGAACAGCAAATTCCTTTGCCCACAACAGATGTCAGGGTGGTCACTCGGGACTTTTTGAAAGTGAAAGATGTTGAAGTTCTATATTTTTAATGTTATTAATGTTAACGCCTTCACAATCATATAGTACAAATATATAAAGTCTCCAAATCGACAGCTTTTAGAATTGCACCATTCCAAATTAAAAGCCATCAAATCTAAACCATTTTTATTTCAGAGTCTTATAATAGAAAAATTTAAAATTGAACATGCTTAAAAAAAATGTATGCAACAAGAAAAATTGCAAAATTAAACAATGCTACGTTTTGGGCAATCAGCATTCGACAAATTCGAAAAGGAACACTGAAAATTGTTTAGCTATTAACTTTACTTTTAATTTTTACAAGATTTAGCGAATGGAATTTATAAATTTCAAATACAGAATTATCCAATTTTGAACGAATTCAGATAAATTAGTTCGCTATCAAGACTTCCAATTAGAAATTGTACAAGGGTGCTTCCACTTTAATTTAATCATTTTGAAAGCAATTTTTTTCTCAATAATAATTCGACTATCTACCTAATTATTAGAGCTGCAAAATCATTTTTTGCTTTCTGTCAATAATGCGCAACTCCATGCCTTTTAATCGAGGTAAGATAGACATACTAGTTTTGAGCCACCTTAAGCATTTTTTGGACGGTTGATATAGAGCACATTTGTAGATCTCTTTGAAATGAGAAATTTTCCTCCTCAACACTTTTTTCGTACCTCGCATATTTGGCCACAAAGTTAAATCTTTAATTTTTCAAAAAGCATTTTCGATGGATAAAACCATAACCTTCGGACAAAAATTTCTGGTTAATGAACTCGTCCTTTCTTTTTCGGGCTCAAAAAAATATGCGAAAACGCGATCCAATATAATCATTCTTTCCAAAGTTATCGTACCTACAGATTACAGACTACAACTAGACATAAACCTTCGTGAAAATCGTTTTTTGCCGACTCAGGGCGTCTCAAAACTTGGAGATTTTATGAAAACAAACAAAGTCCTATTCCACATAGAACTCATACCTTCTCATTTGAAATGAGAATGTAAAAATCTGCTCACGCACGCGACGCGCTTCGCTTGCAGGTTTGAGTCAAACCACTGACAACTGTAATTTGGTGATTGTAAATTCTCTTTTGT
>JAUMHM010126611.1:0-19310 GCA_032362435.1 Melikaiella ostensackeni
ATTTCCCTACGCACGGGCCGATCGAATCAAATACATCGATCCGATGATAGCGCGAGTCGAATGTCAGTTTTTCGACATTCGACCGGTGGGTCGATTGAATCAAATAAACCGATCTGAAGATGAAGTCAAGTCGAATCGAAAATGCCATTTCCGATACGACAAAATGCACACGGCTACTAAATCTGTTAAACAATAATTATTACTCCAGACATTCGTAAACTGTATCATTTATCCCGAAAAACAATAGGAATTTTAAATGAAACTGCTATTTTGAATTTTCGGGCATCTTCCGGGCAGAATACAAGAGTGTCAGGGGTGAAAATTAAAAGCTTTTGGGTTGATATTATTCCTTGAATATTCTTCAAGAAGTGACTGAACTTCCATTCACAATATATCAATGACAAGTGCTTCTTTTTCCGATTTTTTCGAAAACTTAGCTTTTCCTATATAAATATTGTAATACAAAGATCTTTTCAAACAATAGAGCTACTTCTGTCGATGCTTTGTTCAATGCCACAGGCCAACAAAACGTTCGCTCAACAATTCGAGACAAAAATTCTCACTTTTGAATACGGCTTGTAAAGTGTATTCAATGGTGTTAACGGAAAGACCGGAAAAGGAGGTAGAAGTTAAGAGGATATTACCAGACAGCTACGAAGGACTCCGGGTTGTAAAAGCACTGTAGACAGTATATGGATAATTGTCAAACTGAAGGCAAACTTGAAGACCCAGTAATATAACATTAAACTCAAAATATATTGATGTTATTGGTTTTGGCCAGGTGAAATGTTAAATTAAAATCCATGGAAAATTAGTTTTTTTTCCGTCTACTGGACATAATTTTACATTTTTTGGGGAAACAAAAAAAAGTTTAATATTACGGCAGTAGACAAAAAAACTGATTTTCCATCGATTATAATCGAACTAGAAACTCTCACTGCCTTTTGTTTTTATTGAATAAACACTTATTATCATCTTCTACAAAATGATCATGTTCTTTTTTCATTTCTGTTTCTACTTATTTTGATTCAATATCAGAACACCCCAAACGTCATTATCGTATGGCTTCTCAATCACTTTGCACAAGGATATACAGATTTTCTCCCTTGTGTTTGACAGTAACCTAAAAAATTCTTGACGTATCATGTGTGTTAACTTGGAAGAACAACGTTTTTATTTATGCACATTTTTGAAGCCGACTAAATAATATAGTAGAAACTTTATAGTCTGTCCGTCGATTTTGGTAATTTTAGTCGTCCTTACGATACGTCTTTTTTCCTAATTAACTATTGTAGTTACAGTTGAGAAATGAACCCAGAAATAATAAGCGTATCATTTAATACAAGATTCTACAAAATTAAGCTTAAAATGTTAGTATTTTTTTGTGTGAATCCGATATTTAAACTGGAAAACACATTTTAGCAACAAAAATATCATTACCGTAAGTATCTTGAATACTAGTTTCTGAGCGAAAAAAAAAAACCATTCCGTTACCTACTCAACGTTTTCTCCATTCATAAGTGGGAGATATTTATGATTGAATCTCTCATCATGACTGTACGTTACGTACGACGACGAACGACTGCTCATATAAGATAACTTACAAAAGGAATGACAGAACGTTGAACAAATCCTAACACAGAACAATTACACAAACAAACAAATTGATAAAGCAATAAGAAAATACACTAAAATAAAAAAAAAATAAAAAAAACAAGTCAACACAACCTTCTAAAGAAAGAAAGAGAAAAACGACCACCATCCTACCCTACATCCAAGGTATCACAGAGCAAATAGGAAGAATTCTCAACAAACACAACATCCAAACCATATTTAAACCACTTGCGAAAATAGGACAACTTCTAAACAACCCTGAAGATAAAAAGGCACCTCTCAGTGATCAGAGAGTATATAAAATCCCTTCCTCTTGTGGCAAAGTCTACATTGGAGAAACCGGGAGAGCGGTGAGCTAACGTGTAGAAGAACATGAGAGTAAAGTCAGGCTAAAACATTTCACGCAATGAGCACTAGCTGAGCATCATATCGAAGCAGGACATAGCATTTTATTTGACAAAACAACCGTCATCGCAAAAACATGCAATATTCTTCCAAGAAAACGTAGATAAGCAATCAAAATCTTAAAACACCCTAATAACATCAATAGGGACAATGGATACAGTACCAATCCGATTTGGCTTTCCATCCTCCCGGGTTTTTTGAAAAAGATTTGATTGGCCAATCAGGTTCGACCAGTCCCCACGGGAGGCGCTCTGGCCAATCACAGGCATCGCACAGAGTATATATAAGAAGAACATAACCTGAAGCTTCAGTTTCAGGTCAGCCCTGAAGAAGTAAACTGCAATGTTCACGAAACGTCGGCAAGAATCTTAGTTTTGCAAACGATTCAAACCCGAAACATCTCGTATTTACTATAATAAATCATCGTGAAAGCATTGAATCTATTATTAATATAACTCATGAATTTTTTCAAAGACTAAAAGTTGATACCTTTTTCTACAGATTCAACTTGAAATCATTTTACTGGACACTATATTAATCACTTTTTCAACGTTGCGAATATTTTATAATGTTGATAGATGAGATCTCTAACGATTTTCCAACCATTGAAGTTTTTAAAAGTTTTGCAACATGAGGAGCTATCACATTTAAAATTGTCTTTGTCATCAAACTTTCTGAGAGCATGGGTACAGAACGTGATCTCTAAATCGAATCAGAAAAGCTAGAAAGCTTTTCTGATATAAAGATCCATCGACGTTTCCGGATGATTCGACGTTGAAGTGCATAAATTCGAGAGCGCACGCCACATAGAAAATCAGTCCCACACGTATGGCAATACCGTTTCAGTTGCAAGTAACCAACCAGTAATTACAAATGAGATAATTAAGTTGTTTTTATAATTGAAGATGAAGTATTTTAACGTTATGCATTGCAGTAAATTGACAAATTTGAAGTTTAAAAATAATTTAAAGTTACTTGAATGAAAAAAGTAACTTATCTAAGTATTTCCGAGAGCGTGAAATTCCAAAATTGAAACCAACGATGCTTCTTCTTCCGGTGTAAGGCGGGTTGCTACACCACAGGCTTCAGAGAATCTACGCCAAAACGATTCAAAAACCTAATATTACAAAGTATGGTTTATATCTGCGCTAAGTTGCCGACAGTCGACAATGGTTCATGTCCATGCTAAATTATAACTCGTCAATACCAGCAGTGGATGACAGAAAATTCGACTCATATTTAACTGATACTCAAAGTGATCGAAATTTCGATAAAGCAGAAACGAATTCATGATTTCCTAAACGAGGTGGATCCCAGTAAGACCGACCTAGTTGGAAGGTTCCAGAATGTGAGAAGTCCCTGTTGGTAATCGGAAATTCTAGAAACATACGTGAGCTAGACGACTCTTATTTTTGGTTTATTCAAAAACCTAACCAACATTACAAAGTATAGTTTATATCTGTGCTAAGTTCCCGACAGTCGATAATGGATCGTGTCCATGCTAAATTATAACTTGTCAATACCAGCAGTGGATGACGGAAAATTCGACTCATATTCAACTAATACTTAAAGTGATCGAAATTTCGATAAAGCTGGAACGAATTCATGGTTCGCTCAACGAGTTGGATCCCTGAAAGACCGACCTAGTTGGAAGGTTCCAGAATGTTAGGAGTCCCTGCTTGTAATCAGAAATTCTAGAAACATATGTGAGCTAGGGGAATCTCGAAGCTCCTAGAAACTTCGATCTTATATTTTGAACACATATACCTTGTTTTAAAGTTCAGATTTCCCAGTCCCTGTTTTAAATTTTATCATTTGTTCTATTTTTTTTTCTTGAATATTAATCTACCAAAACTCAAGCCGACTGAATTTAACCTATACGTAAAATGCATATACATCTAGTGCTAGAAGAAACGAGATTGTGCGAAATTTCAAGAATGCAACCCAACAATGACCGGCCAGCGCAGAAATCTGATTTCAACCCAACGATCTTTGAATAATGTCCAACTTTGAAAATGCAGGCCAACGACGTCTGTGATTGTCCACTGCTGACAGTAAGCGATATTTGGATTTAGAATTCAGCCCAAAGAATAATGCCTAATAGTCGGCTGTTTCTGAGGAGACATGAACCAGGTCTTGAGAGCAAGATCATTTCGAACTGCGCAATTTGCATTCCAGCATTGAACGTAGTGATTGCACCTCGTTGAAAATATACTGTACACTTTTTAGCGAGGGACAGCCCAGATTTTTCTAATTGAAAACGTTTCGCACATACTGGGACAACCATTTTTTCTTTTCGAGTCCTCTGACGTAGACTGCACGAGCATCATGTAATTTTTGTCGGATTACAAGTCTTACTTCTTCATAGGGTGTGTCACCAGATGTCCATTCTTGACTATGGTAATTGCGCGTCAACCATGAATTTTCACTCTTGTATTTGGCAAGCAGCGAGTCCCACTAGTAGGGTGGTTCAAAGAGGTAGACCACAGGTAAAGCGTCTTTCTGGAAAGGAATTATAGCCAATTCCTGAAAGACGAACAGGCTGATGGGCTCCTTGAAGCCTTGCATATCCACAGCGAAGTCCATCTCGATGAAAACTGAACCCGGGCATGGAAAATTTCTGCTTTTAAACCATTCTCCCACCACTAGAATTACCCACTACCATCACAAATATCTTAAATCAACTTCTTCACCCCACCACTAATGAGTTGGCACTGTATAATACAATCTTGTGTAATTAGACAGTAGGCTGCAGTTTCAGTGGGAAAATTGTCTGCGGATTCAAATTACAAACGAACGTCCATTGAAGCCTGTTTCAGAAACTCATTTTGCTTCGAACAAATTAGAACAATCAGTGGAACGTGCTCTTTGAAATTGCTGTTTCGCAACATCGGTTCAGACTCTTTATCAAAGTAGGTGGTGTGAAAGTTTGTACACATCTCGTACAATAGTGCAAATTGATTATGCGTAATATCCAGATACAATCTGCCGTATAGATAGTTCTGTGAATTTGAGAAAAGCTTGACATTTTAAAGTTTGAAAAAATGAAGAAGAAAAACAAAATTAAATACAAATTTTTATTCTGCATCACTATATCCATTCTTCTCCCATAAAACTGTAACAATTTCTCAAATAAAACTTGTGAGAAAAAAAATGACAAATTGCCATTGTTTATTGTAGACCCTTTAGGTTAAAACATGTGTCAATGAAGCATGCGGACCAAAGTCACATTCGAGTTAGAATTATAGTAGAATGTTTCTTGAGGCTTATTCTCATATATCAAACCGCAACCAGGGATGGGGATGCACAACGTGACTTAAGGTAACTATGGTTTGTTATATCTTTTTTATTCGTGTGCGAAATTTGAATTCAACCATCGCTTTTCAAATTAAATCAAAGTAATAGAAAATAATCAAACGATGAATGCAAAGATTTTTTTTTCTTTAAATATAAATTTATTAACCAAAAAACTTCCTATAGTATAGAAAATTTACAAAAGTAATTACAGTTATTGCAAATATTTCAATTCAAAGAGATGACATAATTGTAAATATATTCAACAAAACAGCAATCTACATATTAACCCATTCTTTTATTTCACAGAACCTTTCAACTAGTCAGTACAAGCGTAGACTTAATATAAAACATTAAATGATAATGTAGATTCAACGTTATTTCAACGTTGATTCAACTTTGGTTTAATAAAAAATAGAGTTGATTACATGTTGATTTGTCTATTCAGCAGTCATGTGAATTATCAAAGCCCAACCACTTTACAAAAGATTTTATTTTCTCATTTCTTCAGAACCTTCTCCTCAAGGTAAATATCTAGACGTTTGAATTCAAGAAGTTCGTGTTCGTAGAATCCGCTAGCGATAGATTCGTCTTGATAGTCCTCGAGCTTGTACATCATTATAATGGTGAGCAAGACTTTCAAATCGTGTGAGACTAGTGAATATGAGTTTTTTTTTCCTTGCTTTGAAACTCACATAATTCTTTTTTGCTTATAAGATTTGAAACTTTTAACAGAGGGTGATTTCACATTACACCAAACACATTCAGCATTGGTTTTAATGATAATATCCTTTGGTACCGATAAGGCTAACTTTCCATCTTTCTGAATTCAGCACTGATGATAATTTGCATTATAAATAATTAATTCAGATTGTATGTAGTGAAATGTAGCATTTGATTTTGGGGTGTATAAGACATAATGTTGATCCAACTGAAGGTTTTCAGATACTGAGCGGTAATTTCAAACATCACACTTTATATTTTTCACAAATTTTATCAAATTGTAGTATTCGCCGAGATATCTCATACAGAGATCGCCTTTAGGACAGGCTCTTTTTGTTTCTGAAAAACATATTTTTATCTGCTTCTAGAAGGTTAGACCTCTGTGGTAGAAAGACAGAGAACTTGTTTTCTATGCATACGAAAAAAGCAATCGTTCTAAACTTTGTTGAACATTTTTTATATCTGTGAGTTCATATCTTTTATCCATGTCTAGTTCTTTGGGTTTCTTTTGAGGAAGAAAGCCATCATTGAGGGCGGTTTTGTTCAGTTTCGTGAGGAAGTTCGTGTTCACCGCTTTATATGCTTATTGATAGTCACAGTATTAAATTTTCTTGTTAAATTTGTGAATCTGATCGCACTTTCATCATTTGCTTCAGTTTTTAAATGTTCTTTAGAAAATACATTTAAACGATTGTTAAGCTCTTGCAATGTTAAGTCAACGTTGAATCGATGCTAGAACTTTATTGCATCATGTAATGTAATATTGAGAAAAGATCTCTAGAAACCTGGTGGTGGGGATAACCAACAGGGACTCCTAACATTCTGAAACCTTCCAACTAGGTCGATCTTTCAGGGATCCAACTCGTTGAGCGAACCATGAATTTGTTCCAGCTTTATCGAAATTCGATCACTTGAGTATTAAATAAGTATAAGTTGAATTTACCGACTATCTGATTTATCGACTGTCGGGAACTTAACACAGATATAGACCATACTTTGTAATGTTAGGTTAGGTTTTTCAATAAACCAAAAATTAAAGTTGAGAGTTATTAGAATTTCTAGAAGGTTGGATTTCAAAAAGGTTCAAATCTTTGACCCTATTTTATTTGCATCATTATGTTGCGAATCTCATAAGTCTGTAATTTAGCAACACGCCTTACACACAGAAGGAATAGGCATCGTTGGGGCGTAGATTTCCTTAAGCCTGTAGTGGAGCAACCCGCCTTACACCAAAGGACCAAGAATCGCTGTGTCATAGTTTCTTTCTCTGAAGCCTGTAGTGAAGCAACCCGCCTTACACAGAAGGAAGAAGCATCGTTGGTTTTAATTTTGGAATTTCACGCTCTCGGAAATACTTGGATCAATCACTTTTTACATTCAAGTAACTTTAAATAATTTTTAATCTTCAAATTTGTAAATTTACTGCAATGCATAACGTTAAAATACTCAATTTTGTATTATAAAAACAACTTAATTATCACATTTGTGATTACTGGTCGGTTAATCGCAGCTGAAGCGGTATTGCCATACGTGTGGGACTGATTTTCTATGAGGCGATCACGTTGTACCCATGCTTCTAGAAAGTTTTATGACAAAGACAATTTTAAATGTAATAGCTCCTCATGTTGCAAAACTTCTAGAAACTTCAATGTATTGAAAATCGTTAGAGATCTCATCCATCAACGTTTCCAGGCGGTTAGTTTTCTAGAAAGTTGGATTTCCAGAAGACTCAATTTCCTTGGGAAGTTAAGCGAAGAGGTGGCGGGTGGGTGGTGGCTCGGTTGGCAAAACAGGGACCATCCCTGCCGATTAAGTTAAGATAGCATGTCAGTCACCTACCTTACCGAATGTCGGCAAAACAGTTGTCGGTCACTTGGCGACGTGGATAGTGGTGCCATCTATCGGTGGCAGCTAGGACTACGTAACTGTCACCGAACTGTCAGAGCCATACTACTGAAGCGAAGTCAAAATAATTTGCAAATTCGACATGACCGAACATCAATGATAATAAAAATATCTACTTCAACACTATTTGCTATATTTGAAAATTTGTATTTTTTTACGTAGCAGCTACATCTGTCCCACTGTACACACCTCACGTGATGCGCTCAAGATCTTTATTTTTTAAAACTATGTACTACCCCTTAGATCGTTTTGAGACTCGGACATGTTATTCTAGATTATTTACAGATTATTTAGGAACAAAATGGTGATTGTGCTTAATGTATATCCCATTAAAAAAATTAAAGAAAAGTTTGAAAATTTTATTTGGCCGGTATTTAAAAAAAAATCCATCATTTAATCTCAGATCAATGTTCTGGTAATTGAAAGTGATTTTCGTGCACTTGTAACTGCAAATTCTTTCACGGAATTCCTTTTTATTCTTTTTCTTATGTGTTGAAATAGTATTTTAGATTTATTATCATGAAATTTTTGAATATTTTTTGTCATAGTATCTATAATCCGCAGATTATCATTATTATTTGCGTTTTGCAACATTTTTCTTAGGTGAAACAGGTGTTTCATCATCAGCCACGAACTAAGTCAAGTTCCTGATAAGTTAAAGATGTTATGAAATCAATACGATGTTCGAAATTTCTTGCGACGATGTTGTAGTAGGCACAAAATTAGGTGTATGGTGTAGTTTGAAGTTTGTCCTTTACCGGCGTTTTTTTACGCAGCGTTCGAGAGCGATATAGGTGACATGAATCGCCTCTGGATGCTCTTTCAGAGCTACCAACTGTTACTTTATAGGGTTTCAGTCGCCTATTTGCTGACGGTCTAGGAAGTTTTTTAGAATGGGTCAGGTGTTTTAGAAAACTGCTTTTTGAGCCGCGGCCAGTACCCTGCTGGCTCACAGTTGGACAAAGCTAGATATTCCTAGACAAATCAGTCTACTGGTCATAAATTCCACCCAATTTGAACTTTTTTTTTAGACTTAAAGCTGATTAAATTCTGCAGAGCCCTCTCGAGGTGGATTTTTCAATTTTTGTTTCTACAAAAAACTGTGTGAAGAAGAAAAGCCAAAAAAGGTGCTTCTTAAAAAATCATTTTTAAATTGTAAGAAACAAATTGTATAGATATATGATAGATATATGATTTATATCCTTGTCAACAAATTTTATAAACAAACGTTCAGAGTCTAATATATTCATACACGGAAAAAATTTTCTTACCTGAAATAACTGCAATATTTCATGAAAATTTTACCCAGTACTAAGAAATGGTATTAATTAACAATTTATATTGTTATAGATAAATTATATTAACAAATACTCAGTTATAACATTTTCCCATTGAAAAAATGTATTTTTTTCACTCAAATTACTGCAAAACGTTATGTAAATTTTAACTATTTGTAAAAAAATTCTATAAATTAACAACTAAGATTGTTATGGACAAATTATATAAACAATTTATTAAACAATTTATGAAATGTGACATTTGCACAGGCAAATACATCTTTTTTGACTTTAAATTCTGCAATTCCTTATAAATATGTACATTTTATCTATAACTGATCTGTAATTAAATGTTAACTACACATCTTCGTCATCATTGTTGACTAGAATTTGTTCTGCTTCGACAAGCAATGGTTTTGTGGCTTTTTCACATCTTTTCTGAGGCCTGCTATACATGAATCCGAGGAAACGAGTGAGCAATTGAGTGAATCTAAAATAGTATTGATGCGAGATGAATTTCGGGAAAATATATCACAATAACAAAATGATATGCTCAAGCCGAATATAAAATTAGTTTCGAGACCCAAGCGATACTTCTTTTAAAATAATAGCGACTTTCTTCTAAATGTCAACTAAAAACAAATGAATTCACCGTACACAATGTTCCTTTGAAACAAGTAAGTCATGTTGTCCTGTACTTTAAATATTTATAAATTGACATTGTCGATAATTATAGACAGGATTATCAGAAAACATTATAAAAAAGTACTTTTTATTTTTGACAAGTGAGTTTTGACACTAGGTAAAACTTTCATAACAAATTGCAGTAATTTTCGTCAACAAATATTTTTTCTGTGCGAAAAGTAAAGTATTTCTTCATCTGATTTGTTCCTAATAATATCAGTTGTTAATTTATAGCATTTTTCACAACTATTAAAAATTTACATAACGTATTGCAGTAATTCAAGTGAAACAAACATCTCTTCCAATGCGAAAATGTTATAATTGAGTATTTGTTAATTTATTCTATTTATTATAATATAAATTGTTAATTAATGGCATTTCTCAGTACTGGGTAAATTTTCATAATGTACTGTAGTAATTTCAGGTAAATAAGACATTTTTCCTGTATGAAAATATCAAACTCTGAATGTTTGCTTATAAAATTTGTTTACAATAATATCAACTATTCATTTATAAATTTTTCATTGCCAGATAACTTTCAAATATCGAATTCCAACAATTATAGTCGAGAAAAATTGGTTTCCTGTGCACAGTTCTCAGATCTCTGTTGCGAAACGTGCAAAAGTTTTGAGTGCTACTGCCACCACAGAGTGTGCAGGTTTGGTGATGTCATAGTTTTTTCGACGAGCAGCTACGGAAAGGGTTTCTCTCACACTTGCAGAGCCCCGCATGCTAGGGTAAGGCTTCATACCCCAGGAGATCGCCCGGTATCTCAAAGACACCGTAAAGGACACCTCACCCAGGTGCCACGCAGCTTTCAGCACGGTTGTTCACGCCTCAGCTTGGGGGGTTTTCCTTTAGGACCATTCCTGGACAATTGTCTGCGACTGCTTATTAACTTTTGTAACCATATTCAGCAGAAGCCCTAGACACAGGGACCCTTTATCCGCAACCTGAGAACGCATCCGGTGGCTATGTCATAGGCCCTCCAATTTGATTCCAAAGGAACCGAACCGAATATAACCGATAAATGAAGTCTAAAAAAAATGGTCAAACAACCACCGCAGAGTCTCCCTGACAGATGACGTCGATTTCAGGCCAAGGAGAAACATGACCATCCAGGTTCCTCCTATGCCCCAAGATCTGGCTTAAATGGTTGCCGCCCTTCTTGAGGATCTCTCGGAGGAGTCCAAGCTCTGGTCCATCACTTACTCAGTTTATGATGCAGCGAGAGCTTTGGCCGATTGAAATCGAAGGACTCGATACCTCACTTGCTTTTTCTTTTCCTTGACTGTAATGCTGCTGTCTGCCGGAACCGAAAATTCCATCACAAACACAGTTCGTTGATCGACGTCACGGAGAATGATGTCAGGCTTCGAGTGTAAAATAGGGACTATTGTCGAGAATTTGTAGTTCCAGTGAATTTGGCACTCCTCGTTCTCAAAAATTGACTTTATCTGATTATAATTAAAGAATGAAGGAAGTTTCATAGTGGACCTATTTCCGTAATAGGTTGTCATAGTGACATTGCATGGTCTCTGCTAGGGGTATTTTCGAGGTTATTTTGAACGGTTTTCAGAAAAATATCCTCCCTAATTGTGCGGATAACTATTGATTCAATCTTACCCAACTAAATAGGACATTTAAATGCACAAGTACTTTAGTTTTAAATTCCTGAAGTTGGATTTCGAAGTAATTGAAAATAAAAATTGAGGACGCCGGGAATCATAATGCATAAGAAAAAACTACATTCAAATTTTCCAAAATTAAATTTCTTGTAAATTAATCATGAAAAAATTGACATTTTTAAAAATTACTTTGGAACAACGTAGGGCGCGAATCGGACGTTTAGTGATATCTAATAGGACTAAAATTGAAGCTGCAACCTTGTACTTTAGGATGGTTATATTCAAAAAAAAATTTTCTGCGCTAATCTTGAGCGGTAACAGGTTTAAACTACGCGCGCTCGCGCTCAACACTCCTCACCACCCGGGCGCCGTAGTGAGGAGTGGTAAGCGACCGCACGCACAGCAATAACCTGTAACCGCTCAAGATGGGCGGAGAAAACTTTTTTTTCAATATGCCTATCTTGAAGTCTCTAGAATTTTAAGTTTCCACTGTACATTGTTTTAAAAAAATTTCAAAAATGCATTTGACTGCAATTTTCTGAAAAACCTGATGATTTAGAAAGATTTCGTTAACGGATTCGGATTCAGCAACCAAAAATTTACGGGAAGCACCTACTCTTGGTCCGAATACAGGTAACGATTTTTTTTGTGTTCCTGTGTTATGTTTGTCAGGCTTTAAAGGCTTTTAACTAGAAAGTTATTGAAGCTATTAAGCAGTTATACATATATCAAGATTCGCAGTAGCAAATCGCCGCCAAATACAAAAAAGCCACCAAGAATCCTCATCTAGAATAATAATGTATTTAGGACCTTTTTTGGATTCTCGGCGT
This sequence comes from Melikaiella ostensackeni, assembly GCA_032362435.1. Lineage (NCBI taxonomy): Eukaryota > Metazoa > Arthropoda > Insecta > Hymenoptera > Cynipidae > Melikaiella > Melikaiella ostensackeni. Next base: position 12,361 of record JAUMHM010126611.1, read on the forward strand.
AATTCTCAACCAATTTCAATGAAATTTGGCAGCTGACTGAACAACCATTAAAAATCAATGTGTTAATAGAATCTGAGATTAGAACAATTAAAAATAAAATAAAAAGAAATCAATTGTCGACTTGCGACACTTTCTACAGCCTAATCTGACCAACCGATCGATACCAAATTTTAACGAGAAGTTAGTAGCAACAGATTCTCAATAAATCTTGCAGGTTTTTTCGATATGTTGAATAGTTTCTAACATTTTACGCATTTAGTGTAAATTGGTTGGATAAATTAGGGAATTAGGCTACAGAGGTGAGTACAAGTGAAAAATTAAATTTTTTTAGTAAATCAATGCTTAGGTATTTTATATTCAAACTTTTTTCTTGATATTTGACCTAGAAATTTATGGCAACATTGTCTCGATATCAATTTCAAACAAAACATCCTTATAATTTAAAACTTAAGCTAATCATATTTCATGTCAAAAAAGGGATCTCCTCAACTATGATTACCTTAACATCCTAATGAATCGAATCGCTTGGTACTAAATTTTAACGAGAAGTTTGTAACAACATATTATCAATACAAATTGCAGGAATTTTAGATATCTTGAGTAGTTTTTAAGATGTTGTGTATTTAGTGTAAAAAATGAAAATTCAGATATGACGTAAGTGGTAAAATTTTAAAAACTCTTCAAGATATAAAAAATTCCTGCAATTTGTATCAAGAATATGTTACAAAAGAATTCTAATTGAAATTTGGTGTAAATCGGTTGGATAAATTAAGCTGCAGAAGGAAACACAGGTGAAAAACTTAATTTATTACCAATCATTCAATCATAATGTATTTTTTATCCAAACTTTTTGCCTATTGCTTGACCTAGAAATCTATGGTAACATGTTTTCGATATGTACTTCACAAAATTACGATATTATCAATTTATTACTTTAGTTAATCATATTTTATGTTAAAAAAATGGATTTTTTCCCCTAAGCTCACCTATACATTGTGACGGAGTCACGCAACTAGAGGATAGGGTGAAGGATGTGGTAAGTCGAGAGGTGGACGAAGTCAAGAACAAGGCCACGCGTTTATTATTATTAACATTATTATACCATCAAGCTCAATCCCTTTCGCGGTAAGCGTAACTCGTTCGGTTCTCGCCTCGTTATACTATCGAGCAGGTCCGTAGAAAGAAAAAACGGGCCCGAGGCTACAACTGACGGGCCACCTCCTCTTTGAAAAAATTCATCAGAGTAGCAAAAAAAATATTTATATGATAATTTTGTTGCATGACTTTCTACCACCTTAAAAGATCGCGAGGACTGTTAGATAAATAGTATTTAGTTTGAAGATATTACAAAAGTACAGTTTCTACCACAAATCCGGGCCCCTCCCAAAACTCCGGGCCCGGGGGACAACGCCCCGCCCCGCCCCCTTTTCGACGGGCCTACTATCTGGGATCAAGGAATTTATATGGCAAGGGTAAATATCGGATGTATAGGAGAAGGGATAGATTTTAGATTAATCTAGAAGATGCGTGTTGCTTATTTGAACAACATACTCGTCCCACAACACCGTTTCAAAACGCGGGTAACTAATCGATTTCTATAGCAATCACACCAGGCAAAGAGCTTCACAAAGAGTCACGACATCACGATTTACAAATAAGCACTCAAAAAAGTTAATAAACTCATCGGAAGATCCATTCTCTTCGCCCCAACCATATTCACTAAGCAAAGCTCTCCCTGAGGGTTCATGGGTATCCAAAACCTTTCATGTTAGGTGTCACTTCCGTCACACATTTCTTATATATAATCTTTCTCTACTCAACCCTATCCTCGCATACAACTTTTGCTTGCTTCACATCAAAACACCTTGTCATGCAAGCACTCGTGTTTCTACAACTGTTTATATCTCTTTGCTTTGGAGTGTCATTCACACATTCCAACCACCATTCATTTATCGGTCGACCTCAAAGTACGCTACCATTCACTTTACCTAACTACACTTCCTTCAATATTAAACGTGCTTAATTCATTCTCTCAACATGACCAAACCATCTCCACAAATTTCTTTTACTATGGTCACGGAGTTCCTTTTCTACACCACATTTTTTGAAAACCCACTCATTACATACTTTGTCGTTTTCTTGGTACGTCCGGGTCTCGCTACCATAGAGCATAGTGGGTGCAAGCACATAATTATATATTGAAATTTTAGCTTTATTCGTTACTTTTTTCTTTCTGGTAATGGCTCCTACACTGCCGATAACCTTTTTACTATCGTTCATACATCTGGATATCTCTGCATCTATCTTTCCGTCAGCAGTAAATGAACTTCCAAGATGCACGAAATCATCAACATGTCCTATCCTCTCTTTGTTTAAGGTGATGCTGCATACTGTTTTTCACTCCTTCCTTCAAACACAATAATTTTTGTTTTATTCACGTTAATCCTAAGATCCCTACTCCTCATGCTGGTATCCAGTCTGCTTATCATTCTCAGCAAGTCAAATGATGTTTGAGTTTGTTGACCAGGTGAGTATATTAATTAAAAGATCTTTTTTTTATTGGTATACTGTTCTCTGCAAATCATTGAAGCTTTTGGAAATCAACGGAGCTTTTTGGAAAATAATGGAAATTTATGGAAATTTTTTCAGCTTTTGGAAATTCATGGAAATCTTTGAAATTTTCGGAAATTTTGGGTATTTTTGGAAAATAATGGAAGTTTATGAAAATTTTTAAACCTTTTGAAAATAAATGGAAATTTATGAAAATATTTGAAATTTTTGTAAGTCTTGAAAATTTTTTGAGGGTAATGGAAATTTATAGAAGTTTCAAGGCTTGTGAAGTTTTATTCACAATTAAGAATTCTTATCACATTCCTGCATATGTTAGGATACCGAAGCTGAGAAAATGAAGGGTCTTTTCCCATCTTAAAGACCAATTGTAAGATGATGTGAGATAAGAAAGAAAATGGTTCGGAACCCACCTTAAACTACAAACTCCTTAAGAGAGGCTAGTGACCTTCCAGGGAAGAAGATCCATGACGAGAGAGTCTAACGTTGGGTCGACACTAGTCGATTCTGAGAGATTCGGAAAAGAGTTAGCGATCTCCTTCCGTAGAGGCTCCATGTCGAGGGGTTTATCGCTCAGTGGACAGTAGTCGACTTTGAGTAATGAACAAACACACATACACTGACATTACACACAGGAATAGTGCGCCGAATGTGGGCATCTGACTAATGATCTTAAAAAGAAATGCTCCGTCCACCCAATCCTGGCTCGGTGGGCTGCCGGATGGCATAGCGGCTGAGGCTCACTTTGCTTTGCAAAGGGGTCCGCATTTTTCACTGTGCCATGTAGTACGCCTTGCACCAGAGAGGTGTATTTCCAGAACGTTGGCAACAACGAATGCACCGAGATCTAACTCGGTAAAGGTGTGTGAAGGTGATGTAAGAGATATCTTCTAGGATTCGTTAAATGATACTCTAGGTACTTGCGATCCTGGGAAAAGAATCATTCTACTTGGATATGTGAATAACTGAGTAGTTATGCAACCCGAAGGTGCCGACAGGGTACTTGGTGATTTCGGAGACCCAAAAACGAACGGTAAGGGGTAGAAATTGATTACCTTATCTTTAGAAAAAGGCTTGTTTATTACGAATACTCGATTCAGATATTAAATGATCGAAATGTATACTTGGAGCAGAGGCGAAAGCTACAGTATGATTGACTTTGTTGTAACGGCTGTAGAAAGAAAGACTGGAAATGCTTGGTAGAATGATGAAATACGCGTGGCTATTAACGAGAATAAGCAAGCGTACTCGAGAAAGCTGAATATTAAAGATCTTAGCAATGACAAGAGGCGTAGACTAGGAAATGATTATAGGGATAAAAACAGGAAAGCAAATACAGTAGACAAAGCTTGAGCTTTTCTCTCATAACTTTGACGGCTATGTTCGCGGTAGCATTGCTGCCGACAGGGTTTCCCATGCTAGGTAGGTGGAGAAAGAAGAGGAGAGGGACTGAGAGAAACACTAAACCCACAAAAAATGGATAATTTATTAAATATATTAAAACAATGGTAACTTCCCGAGGATCGTCGGGGTGCTCCTGGAGCAACCGTTGAGGGCCACAGCATGCGGCACAATGGTAATAGTGAGCTGCTTGATGGTCAGACATATCTCATCGATCAATAATCTGGCCAGCAAGAACATCTGCGACAAACGGCAAACAGTGGAACATCAACTGTGCCTGCTGGGGATACTTTGGCCAACGTTAGCGATTTGCCGCCAACCACCTCAACAGGCGTACCGTGGGAGAGCATCAACTGGAATAAAAGAATGATAGAAGAATTGATGCGTCTCTATTATGAAAGCGCGAAATTTGAAACTAAACGCGAAAAGGGACACAATTTTAGGATAGAGTTCGCTGCGAAGTATGCCGATATAGAGAGAGTTACAGTAGGAGATCTTATCACTGAGGTTAAGGACATCAGAAATAATCTACTTATCTCAGAAGACCGAGCAATCGAGATTGAACGACAGGTTAAGTTGACGGAGGGAAACCTCTATAAAAAGCATCAGTTAGAAGAAGCTTCACCACAAGAATAAGCGGCGACCGGTGAGGCAATAAAACATCATCGTGTTATTGACATTCCTGCGGACACTCACGATGATCCAGAGCCACCACATCTTCCAGAGGCAGATGGCCTGATTTAACCAGAGGTAGAGCAGAGATTCAGTAAGCAAGAAGGCGATCAAAATGGACATACCATATGAACAGGGATGTTTTGCGCCTTTATTTTTTGGCAGAGAATAGTGGGCAAAGTGAGAGGAGAGAACATTACACAGCTCCACAAAAAAAAGTTGTCAGCCCCAGAAACCAGAATGGGCTTACCCTACGTTTTTGAGGTCGCTGAATACGGATCCAGAGTCGTTGTAGTTTAATGACGTCATACTTCGTCTCCAACTTCAAAAAAAGTGTCAAATTGGTAATTTTATGTAAAACATGCATTTTTTCAATGCAAAGTGGTCATATCCTATGTTTTCGATGTTGCTGAGTACAAATCCTGAATCGGTTTGGCACCACGGTCCCAGAATTTAATCTTTCATACGTAGCTACGGAAAAACTTCAAATCCAACAGAACAGACTCCACTCGTCCGATTTCTCGCTTAGCGGAAATTGAAAGCTAGTCGAAAATCAGTTGATATCATCGACAGCATTATTCAGATAACAACCATGCGAACAAGCAGTTCGCACGTTCTCGCACTGCATGATTATCTTTGTTATTTTGATAATGCTGAACGAAATTTTCTCTCAGTATGATCTTGTTGCTTGAACGAGTGACGAAATCCTGCTATTCCGAAAGATTCTGTGAACGATGACAACTGCCCTGAAAGGGGATGCGTGGAATGATTCGTATCACTATCTGTTGGAGTAACGAAGCCAGTAGGAGTGTATTGCCTTGCAGGAGGGCATTAGGGTGTGAGGATGAAGCTGTTGCGTGTCCGACGACGAGTTGACTTTGTCCTCGTCAAAATCGGAAAGCCCTTATACTTAGTCCTGCGGAGGTATGAGGGTTACTACCCCCAGGACGGCAGACTCACCTGCGATCGGATCAGGATCCCTAATGTGTGGATTTATCACATACTCATGGCATTTATGAATAAAACCAAAAAATCCTCAACTCAACAATCTTAAGGTACTAAATCACAAGTTGATCTTGAAGCTACGACCTCAAAAGATCATTGTAAAAGAGACCCCGATTCATTCTGCTACGTGTGCAGTGAATTCTATCCACCAAAAACTGTTAAGACAATTTTTGAGCAGATCAGAATGATTTGAGAAGATTGTTCTGATCTCACAATTGCTGATCAGGATGAAGAATGGGTAACACGTAAAATATGCGATTACTGTAGATCACAATTGACTCGTTGGCATAAAAGTAAAAATATTTAAGATCGCAAATAAAAAAAGTCAAACTTCATGGTCAGAAACCAATTGTGAAGAGGATTGCTACTCCTGCAAGAACGATGTAACTAGATTCAACAACAAAAAATACAAGAAGCATTGCTTACGCCGATGTTCCAACAGTAATAAGACCCATCAAGATGTGCAATACAGATGAGCAAAATATTGAAGGAATCGGATGTATTTCTTCTCGCGAGAGTTCAGAGATCCAAGAAGACGCTAGCGAAGAAGAACGCTCCAGTGAATCTGGCATTGACGACTAATATGCAGGAAGTAAAGAAAAGAAACAACAACTTTTTTCAAAAGAAGAATTGAACGATCTCATTAGAGATTTAGGACTATCCAAAGAAACAAGTGAATTCTTGGTTTTTATACTCAAAAAGAAAAACTTGGTGCAAAAAAATGCGAAAGCAACTGACTATAGGAAGAGAGAAGGAGATTTCAAGAAATATTTCACAAAAGAAAAAGAGCCTTCAGTAGTTTACTGTCACGATATAAATGGATTGATGGATGAATTGAAACCAGAAATTTACCGAGTCATCGAATGGAGACCATTCATAGATTCCCGTAAGAAAAGTTTGGAAGCTGTTTTGCTTCACAATACGAATGTTTTTTCTCCCATACCGGTAGCACATTCAACTAAGCTGAAAGAAAATTACGAAAATATCAAATTGGTATTTGATAAATTGAAATATTCAGAATACAATTGTCGGATTTGTGGGGATTTCAAAATATTGGGAATAATTCTGGGTCAGCAATCAGGTCACGTTAAACACCCATGTTTCCTATGCTTATGGGATAGTAGAGACCGACCTAATCATTATAAGAAGATTGATTGGTCAGCCAGAGAAACTTTTGATTCAGGATCAGAGAAATTAATAAACCTCCCACTAGTGGATCCGGCGAAAGTTTTACTGCCACCTCTGCATATAAAACTGGACATGGTGAAGCAGTTTATATCAGCATTAGAAGAAGACAGCTGTTT
>JAUMHM010126683.1:0-19302 GCA_032362435.1 Melikaiella ostensackeni
GGAAGCGGAATCCATTACGTCGATCTTTCGAAGATAAAAGAGTGCGATACTCAAGAAGGGCGTGAATTGAAAGGAACTTGTTGTGAATTCTGACTCAGGAACCTAGAAAACATAGGATACGACCACTGTGCATTGAAAAAATGCATGTTTTAAATAAAATGACCAATTCGCCACGTTCTTGTTGAGGTTAGAGACGAAGTGTGAGGTCATGAAACCACAATGACTCCCGATTCGAACTCAGCGACCGTCAATTATTTTACTGTAAAAGTACGTCCCATTTTAACCGTTAAACTGCGCCGCCTATGCGTTAAAGTAGAATCGGTTATCGTTGAAACGATTTTTGGTTAAACGATTCGCACTTTCACCGTTAAAGGATATATTTTTAAACTAATTCTGAAACGATTGCACTTTAACCGTAAAAGTATTCCTTTATCCTTTAGAGGAAATTTCTCTAAGTGTACTATATGAAGGATTATAGTATTCTAAATCAGTAATTTTTTCAGGCTTTTATTACCTTTTTTTTAATGAAGACCATTTTTGCTAAATATCTTTCATGATAATTTGCTTCTTAATGTAAAACTTTAATATTATCCCAATCTATAAAAGAAATGTCACTGTTATGAAATTCAACTAGGTGTTTGCTAATGACTCTATGGTATGTCGGATTGAGTTTTATATTGTTGCGGTATTCCTTTCTTCTGATTCGCAGGAGACGTTTGGATTGTCTGGCATATGTTTTTTCACATTGACATCTTAGTTTACACAAAATTGCAATGATCTAAAATTTTCAAACGGGCTTCACCCACAGTGATGTATTTATCGAGTTGAGAGTCAACATGAAAGACCGTTTTGATATTAGAGTGTTCAAATAAACGTTTTATATTTTCTGAGATGTCTCCGTTGAAACTTATTGAAATATATTATCTTTCATTGATTATTGTGTAAGAATTGTTGTCAATCTGCTTTGTTCAAATTCCGTTTTGTTTAAAGTTTATCTCCGTTAATCTTTTGGTTATATGTTTTTCTGCAAATCCTTTTGGGTAACTGTTGCAACATAGAAGTTTCTCACAATCTTTGAGTTACTATTATGGAAGGATTTGCCTGACAGTATAATTGCTTAGTCTACAATGTTCTTAATTATCCCGATTTCATGTTGTAACGAATGGTTATAGTAAAAGTTTAAAAGGCTTCCGGAGTATGTATTGTTGCGAAACCAATTAGTTTTTAAATTAATGTTATTATCTCTGATGATCTCAACATTTAAGAAACTAATGGCATTGTTTTTTTCTAATTCATGTGCCAATTGAAGTCTAGGGTGAAAACTTTGAATAGTTTTTTTCAATTTTATCGTCTGGAATGATCAAAGGAATGTCATCCACGTATCTATGATAAACTAGTATTTTGAATTTCAGTTTGTTTAAGACTTCAGATTCTGAATCTGGCATTACATTATCAGTCAATGTCCCGGAAATAGGTGATTCCATGGGGTTTCCATAAGTTTGTTTGTGAAAGGAATTGTGCAACATAGAGAAGATCGATTCAATCAAAAATTTAATGGCTTTCTTGCATTCACGAATGGGATTTATGTTTTATTTTTGATGGTATTTCATCTTTTTTCAGTTCCTTCAAGAACCAAATCCAAGGAAATATTTGTATATAGTGATGAAACATCAACAGAGTCAAGAACATGATTATCAGGAATTTTACTTTCAACAACTTTACTTACCTGTACGCTCCCAAGAGCAAAATGATTTTCTAACTACCATTCCTATTGAAATGCTTATTGCAGTAGCCTTTTCAATTTTGAAACAGTGGTAGGCATCTCTTCTACTATTACTCTAATCTCGTTTTGAATACCATTTTTAACAACTTGACTTCTTAATTTTTCAACATTTTAATTCCCATTTGGAGCTTCTATTTTTTCACTCCTTAACACTGAAATGTTAGAAAAAAATTTACCATCTTTTACTTTGATGACATCCTGATCTTTTTAAACTTAAAAAAATGCGTTCTTCAACACTCTGGTAAGCCTGTTTTTCTTAACCTTTATAATGATTTCGAGCATTTTATAACTATTAGCTCATAAGATTTAGACTTTCATAGTTCTTATGTTTTTCTACATACAGAATATGCCTGATGAAGGTAACGGTTCGTTACCGAAACGTTGCATCACTATTATCTAAATAAAGTCTGGATGAGTCGTTAGAGTAGGGGTGAGTCGGCTATGGTGGCGGTAGCGGGGTACGGTAGATATTACAAAGAATGCCCGTGTTTGTTGATTTTCATATTAATTTGTTACATACGTATCAGAAAAGTAATTACGAAAACACAGTTTTAGCCGAAACAGATAAAAAAGTCTATGGCAGATATTAGATACATACAGTATATTTGGAAAGACTTGAAGCATTCAAATGTAATGTATTAATAGGTGAAATATTTCTTTAAACTTCTGATATCATAAATTGGTTCTATAAACACTGTAAATGTATTAAAATTAATTAAATCTTGCAAAATCACATACGGGACACGACGTCGCGCTGAGTATTTCAGACAGGAAGAGGTTATAACTGGGTTTTACCACATACCCTACTTTTATTTATAAGAAAACGGTGATTTAGTGTTAAAAATTGTATGGAGTAATTTTTGTTCGTTACATTACACGCTCCAGAATCATTATATCGTATACATTTTATCACACAATGTTCATATTGTTCAAATAATCCGACAATAATATGACGTCCGCCATACCCCAGTGTATGGGGCACGTCGGTCGAAATGCCACACCCATGAATTAATTAAATATCAATTAATGACTTAGTTAAAAAGCAGTTTCTAGTAACTACATATGTTCTCTGAAGATGTGAGCTTCACCTCAAATAGTATACACACAAAAATCACATTTTAATCATTTTTTATAAGACATTTAAGTCAAAGCGCTCCACTATACCCCACTCTTCCCTATTGGAAAAAGATATGTTTATTTTTTCTTAATCTTCAAAAATTTATTCTGTATTTCCGGACGTAGTAAAACTCTCTTATGTATTCATTCTATATCGTACACAGGAGAGAAACTGGGAACATCAAACTTAACGAAGAGAACGAGACCCAGAACGAGAATCCGCAAGACGGACCTACTACTTGTTACCCTTTCTACCCATGATGCTCATTTGTGCTTCACGTTTCTATCAAATCGCGAGAGTGTAAGACTTCTGCACGTGAGTCAGGGCAGTGCTTTACGTGACCACTAGAAACTTTCAGCGAAATGGTGAAACTACAGACGGAGATTAGATCCGGGATATGTATGTTTGACATTTTCGTGTTTGTGGATGAATCACGTAGACACATTTACGTGTCCGCGACGAGAGAGACAGTTAATTGGATCTGCAGATAGCATTTGGAACACGGAGAGACGGGAGTTTTGAAGAAGTTAACAGGGAAGTATTTGCATTGTTGTTTTCATTGGCTTTAAAATTCATTCGGGATTCGCTTCACAGTGGGATTTCACGCTTGCACTATCCTTCTCTGTTTACAGTGTCCTTACGTGTGCAATTTTTAAGCTGTTGATTGGAACATGGAAGAAAAAAGACTAAGTGTGCTGCAGATGAATTTTGGAAAGGTTTAAAACTCAACGTATTTCGGCGGAAGTTTCATCGTTGTTGGGAGAAGAATTTGGACGTCACCTTGCCGATACAATTTCACTGGCAATTCACTAAATTAATATTTATGGTACAGGCTCAATCAAGCTTCTTAGATTTCTGTCTACAAGTACTCAGGTATCACTTTTTAAAGATCCAAGTAGCTCTCATAAATTTTCTGGAGGCTTATAAACTTGGTTTTGTGAATATAATCAAAATTTTCCTGAATAGCGATGAACTACAGAGGCTGCCGTGAAAGAGTAGGCCCAACTTAGAATCTGGCCAACGAAGTAACGAATAAGGTAGGAAACATTCTTCCGGCAGGGCATCTACTACGCCACATTATCAGCTATGCCAGGTGAAACAGTAGTGAGCGAATTGCAGTAAAACGTAGAATCCGGAAGAAAATACACAAATACAAAACATTAGTCTTGCTCATTAATATTCTCAAAAATACCTTAGGCTATTGTACAAGAACTACAATTTAATTTACACCACTCAGTGAAAAGCAACTCACACATGGAGTCGCCATTTTGCCCCAGTTTAATGAATTTAAACGACGGTAGATAGCACTGGCGTCGTCATTCTCGCTACTTTTAGAACAAAAATCAGCTTTTATGAAGCGAAAGATTATCGATGATATTATTATAAAACTTATTTGGCGACAATTCCGAAAATGTTGTCCGTTTTTCAGTATACAAGAAATCTTTATGTCTTGAGACAAGTTCCGCTGGTCTTGTCACTAAAAGCTAAAACCATAAGCGTTAGATAGAATTTGATGTCTATTATATCTCGCTTATGAGACGGAGCTAGACCTCAACATCTTGAAGACGAAGTGGGTCGTCTTGACGATAAACCCAAGTGGAAATATTTTTGCATGGACAATTTCTTCTATGCTTTTCTAAATTAATGTTGTACACATATAAAAATAAAGGTATATTACCAATATGAAGAGGAAAATACGCTTTGAGAACGGAGCAGAAATTATTTCTTTTTTAGCCAAGATTCTTTTATGCTGAAGAATTTGAAGCATCCACGAGTCGACCTCAAAGGAGTTCTTACAATTCGAATCATGCAGCAACTCCGAGGCTATTTAAGAGATACTTATGTGCTGTTTATGTACGTATACTTCCTTTTCATGTAACCATTTAGAGGAGTTACTGTTGTCGCGGAAATTTCTACAATATCGAATAACCGTGTATCGTACTACGTCTGAAAAGTTTCGCAACATTCTCCCGCTATTGACGTACTGTTGACTTAGCTTGCATTAAGCATAATAAGCAGCTTTTATTATTCCGATTAGCATAAGTTTCATATTTTCAAATTACCAGTTCCAAAATTTCCCTTGGCTATCATTTTTATAGCCGGTTAGCAGAATTTGAATTTCAAGCCATTTTCTCGTGCTATAGAAGCTTCAGATCAAATAAAATTTCTGTTATATGACGATTCGGTAAAGTGGGGATTAGGTCAAATGAAAGTAATTATGAATTTTAGGTGAGGGATCGTTCATATATCAAGTAACGCATTTTTCTTTGCTTAAATAAAGACGAGAATGAAATTGTTGTGAAATTAAGAAGTACACAACGATATAAACAAACGAGAAATGTGTTACGCAATATATGAACGCTCCCTAATATTGCTATTTAAATTAATGAAAATTATTTCAAGTGCTTATGGCAAATGATAATTCTGGCAAACGAAAATGATGTCAAATGGCGATTGAGCAAAATTAAAATGAGAGCAAATGGTACTTCGGAAAAATGAGAATAAGTTCAAGCGTTCGTTCGGAAAAACCAAAATTAACGAAAATTGTTATTATTGTTATAACTTGTTGGGCAAACCTAAAATATAATAGCTATCACGGTATACGTACTTACCCTGAGAAGACTATTTTGTTGAATCAAGCAAACATGAATCTCAGCGTTATATTTGATAGGATGAATAGAACGTTAACAAAGTTTTAGTGAATTGGTGTAAAACTATTATTCACTGGTTTGAGTTGTTTCGTGAGTTTCAGAAAATCTTGCAAAGCATACTAGCATGTAAATGTAAAATTGGTTCCCTTACTCAAGGTTTATGAAAAATTGTGGATCTCATTTTGTGCAGTCTTTCGGATGGATGCATAATAATGAAATTATTGCGGTCAGAGTGGATGAATACGCAGTGCTCCTACTTCCACCTCAACCTGGAAACTTTATAGTGTAATCCTTTGATACTCGACCACCACACAGCACGAACACATATCAGAAAGTGGTCAAAGGCAGCAATGCGTTATGGAAGTCACAGTGGACTGAGGGCAATAGGAATCTGTCGGGGAATATCACGTACTGTATACGACATTTTATGTGGGGAAGGGTAAAATGCCATCCAAAACAAAATAAAAGTAAATAGTAGTTTTAATGAGTACCTTCTTGGAAATGGCTAAGATGCAATAAACGCGTGTCAACTTTCACGTTACTCAGTTGAAAGTATTCCTAAGAATTTTGGTTACTTAAAAGTTAAATTATAGTTTTGATATTCGCAATTTTAATTTACCGAGTGAGTTCTAACAATATAGAAGTCGAACATGTTCTACAATTTTTATTCCAAGATTTTGTTTAAAATTATGGCGTTTCGTAGGAAATCCTCATAATCTCATTCCGGTGTCCCCATGTCAAAATGTCGCATATAAAAAAAACCTATTCAACCTACACGATCCCGAGGCTTTGCATGAATAGTCCATAAGTACCAAGCGTAGAAAAATATCTAAGATGTCCCTGTGCTGTGAAAACTCTGTCTTCTGCAGGAATTTAACATGAAGTCAAAACATGTTTTAGGGTGAAGGGGGAGCAAAAATTATAGATAAATTCAGCTCAAAGCTAGCATACGGGATCTAAAATTTCCTAAACAGCGAAAAAATCTGCTTAAAAACTTTTAGCGAGACAGAGACAGAGAGAAGGAGAGAAAGAGAGAGAGTTAGTTCGCCTACATCCTTGCCAAATCTTTTTCGGTGGGTGCTTGCCGCTCGCTTTAAAGAAGCTGATTTTTCCTAATACTTGTTGTTAGCAGTTTGGGGATACAGTGGTGAGATGAGCATATTTATGATTTTCAGTTCTACCTTGGTATACCGTAGCCGCATCTTACGTGAAGAAGTTCCCAGCGACAGGTGCAGAGCGTGTCATGCGCATTCTGACCACCTATGGCACATACTATCCGGGTGCCCCACTCACGCGGGAACGACGTATCTCCACATGCATGATGCCTGTGAATGGGGCCTTTGAATAGGGTCTCTCGAGAGGGGATGTGAAGTTTTTTCTTGTTCACTTTAAATCTCTTTATTTAAAATAATAATAATAATAATAATAATAATAATAATATAATAATTTTCCCTACTCTTAAACAATTATTCGCTATAGATCTTTATAATCTCTAAATATATCGTTATATTCACAAATTATACTCTTATCTCTTCTACTTATCTCTTTCTTTTTTAATTTTTCTTATTATTCTTCTTTTATCTTTACTTCTACTATAACGTCTCTCATTACGAAATCAGTGTCACGCATATTTTCTTGTCTTTTCTTGTCCAGCCTCGAGGTCCTTCGACTCTCGCTCAGCTTCAGATCCTCACTTACATGGTTTGCGTGGATGGGAGATGCCACAACTGCGCTTTATCCTAGTGCCTGATGCTGGGACCCATCAACCTACCTGTATTTCCGAAAGTCTTATGTACAGGGGCTACACTTCGACAGCTTGCATTATATATTTTAATTTTTCTAATTTCAAGTAACTCGGATTTAAAGATGGAAAAAGCATCTCCCAAAAATTATTAAAAATTATTTTACTGCTGCAGAAACACCAAAAAGTTGTTGTTTTTAGAGAAAAAATTCATTGTTTCAATAAAAGTTTTGTTGAATCAACGAAAATGTAGTACAAACAATGGGGACTGAAGTTGTGTTCCATTTATATTTCAGACGCCACGTTTCTTGTACTGCGAGAGGATCAAAGAGATATGTGTGATTTGTAAAGAGTGTTTTTGCTGTGATAAAAATTAAAAGCTTGTTTTCCGCGAAGTTGTAAATCTTAATTACAGCGTGGCGTCGAATTTCAATCCTGCTCTGGATTAAAAAAGTACCATCAATCTCTTATGAGAGAAATAGCCAAGGGCTTGATACCTTCTCGAATATGTGAAGTTGGAGCATCTAGTTAAATGAATAGCCCCCAAATATCATTTCACTCATCAGGAAGTGCGTGTATTTTAACCTGGATTCATAATATCGCCAGGTTCAAATTACGAGCAACTCAACATTTCTTCTCGTCGTTTGATGCGTCGCTTGCAGGATTCCGAAGTTAATCGTAAGTCCGAGTTCTTTATTTTGTTCAGTTAGTTACTTTAGTACTTCGTAAACTAAATCTTCTATGTAATTTACGTAGAAGTTGTAGAAAACCTGGGTTAATTACATATCTATTATGAACAATCTGATGATGACTATAAGCCTACATAACCTTAATTTTGAACGATGTAAATTTTAAACAAACCTGGTTATTAACGTCATTACCAGTTAAAATTTCGTTAAAACAGGAAAAAATATGTCTTCTCGATCACAGGTGGTAAATACATTTTGATTTCTTTTGATTCAAATTTACTATGGATTTTATAAATAACTTTTTTTAGAGTATCTTGTCAGATAACTTCCAGGTGTTTGAAATTATTGAATTAATTTTTCATCAACATTTTTTTATAAAATATTATCTGTGAAACTGTAGTGCGGGATATAATTTCCATGAAGTTTTTTTAAAAAGAATGTTCATATTTAATCTAATAAAATTTATGAGGATGACATAACAAATTCCAATTATTATTTATATTAAATTTGTTTATGTAGTAAGAAAGTAATATATTTCGTGTGTCTTTGAAGTTATTGACTTTCTATTACTTATTTGATTTTCAGAAATATATGTAACAATTAATCTGCAGACAAAGCTAATTGTGATTTGAATTGTTCAGATGGAATTGAAACTGGAAAACTGAAAGGATTTTCCATCTAGGAAGTTTGGTAAGATAATAAATACTTGTGTTATAGCTGCTTTCTCAACGCTGCTTAATTTACTGATAAATAAACAACATTATTTACGAATGAGTCTATGAAATTGTTGACGTGATGAAATTGTATTATTTTATTGAACAGAACAGATTCTGTTCTGAATGATTTTCCACCTTCTCCAAGTGAAGCAGTCTACGAAACTGCAGATCCGGATGTCAGAAATATTGATGACGATTTACGCGTTTTTTTGGCTCCATCATTCGCATGGCTGTAGTTGAGTCAGACTTTTTTCGAAAATTCATCCACCGATTAAATTCGGACTATAAGCCACCCAGCGCAGAAAAATTAACTAGCTCATATATCTGCATACGCTGAAAATTGAACTGTCGAGCGATTTTTGTTTAAAATTTAGGATTAAATTTTACAACTGGTTACAATATACGATTTCGATAGTAATGCTTTCTTAAATTGAAAGAATAAAACTACAATCACTCATGGTAATCAATTATATTAGCGTAAAAAATACTTATTGATATATTTAGGACTCATTTAAATTTCTTATAACTACTTAAATATTTAGGAAAGTAATCTATATTCGTGCATTCGTTCATACTTGAATATCACTTCTTTATGCTGTTTAGCAATCTGTCCGCAACCGAAATTTTCATTCTTCTCCGTGTAGTTGATTCGAATTTTAACTCGAATGAACTCATAGCTTATGAGGAATTCAAGTCTCTTTGCTTAGAGAGACAATCAAGTAAACTCGACAACATAAGAATTATATTATCGGTCGATACAAGATGGTGTGATTATCGCGATTCCTATTGCGCAAGAAGTAACCGATTTGATCATCGATAAATCTTTCGCGGATGAGTAGCTAACCTTTACAATACTCTTTGATAAAATATGCGAATTGATCAATAAAAGTCAGGGTGCTGATTTTGACATAGGTGATGCCTTACAAGAATGGCTAAATTTATAGCTTGCACTGTGCGACGAATATTATGAAACTTTACTGGAGAAATGACTTCAAAAAGTAGAGAAGCCAATCAATTTAGTTGCTGATATACTACATTCGACCTACAAGGGCATGCTTTTTGCCAAAAATCAGATATACACAAAAATGGCTCAGGATTTCTCTGAAGGAAATGTACTTCAAATGAACTGCAAAATTCAGCTATTCACCCGAGCGAACAAGAAATTTTTCACAGTCTTAAAGAAAAAGGTGTTAAAAATCTAGCCATTTTTTGGATTTTGGCTGAACCACAGCACTTTGAACTATGAAAATTGGCGGAACCACTTATGAAAATAACGAGTTCAACTGTGTCAATTAATCGTCTCTTTTTCCAGTGGTCGTACGTTCACAATAAAGTTCGAAATTGACTGGATACTAAAAGATCAATGAAACTTATACATATATATTATACACTGAAAACGAGAGATTCTTACGTAAGCAACGATTACTAATATTGTCCATAGCGCTGTAAATAAATATTGCAATGAAATTGCGTTAACTGTACTTACAATCTTCAAAATTAATATTACAAATATGAATAATTACTTGAATAAAATTGATTACGAGTAGAATTTGATTTGAAAATAAATTTATTCAAAAGTTTGAACAAAATATTAGCAAAATACAAATTAAATTATATGAGCAATTAGGGCGAGTATTATTTTCAATAATACTGAAATGAAATCAATATTTATACTTGAAATAATGAAATTTTTTTTGGTCAAAGTTTTATATACAACTGAACGTACATATTGTTCCTCACTTTATGATAATGATAGTCCCAAAGTTTTCAAACATTTTTCCTAAAGAAATTCTAATCTCAAATAAAATGTACATTACGCATTTTGTATTAAAGATTAATTAAGAAAGCAAATTAACGATTTTATGTATGGACGAAATCTGCAACTATAGATGAATCTTCACGATGTGAAATGACTTTGATTCTGTTATGCAATTTGTTTAGAAACTGCAAATCGTAGATTATAACACAGACCTTAGAGCATTTTTTGCTTTTCGCTCAATAGCTTCTTACTATTTCGAAGATTGCACTTTACATCTAACTCGAATGCTGAAATGTTTGACATTCTTTTGCAAAACCTGATAGATTTAGATAATCTTGCTCTGCAGTAATATTCCAAAAGACTAAAGGCATTTTTAACTTTCTTTTAGAATGTTTATAAAAAAGCCCTTTCTCTTCTTCATATATTGTATATTGTTGCAGGCCGTCGTCTTGTAGATTGGCCAAAAAGAATCTCTTCACGTTAGCAGTTTGATCCGTCATCAATATAAGACCTCAATATTCTGGACGTCAAAAATTAGCTGTCAAAGATAGCGGGTACAATACTGGCAGGATATAATTCCTGATACTTGAAGTCGGTACATCGCAATTTGTTTTTGAGTTTAATATTAACCAACTTCCGATAGCACCCGCAATAAAAAAATCTTTCTCTCTCATTTTTTTTCAAATTAAGACTGCTACAGACTTGTGGGCATTAAATATATTTTCAACCTCAGATTTAAAAGAACGAGCGACAAGTAATCCAATACGAATATCAGTTGTCAGTATATCATACGAATTATCAGTTGAAATTTTTCTCAATATTTGTACCTTCGAGACGAAGAATGAGTACGTCATTATGAATTTCCCACTCAAGTTCGTATTCATCAGATTCTGCTAATGTTACTGTAAGATTTTAATTCACGACTTCCGAGAGAAACTTACTGCTTGAGCATTCATGCAAGATAATCATAGCCTTAGAATATAAGTCATTATTGGTTAATGAGTTTCCTACAGTGTTTGCAATTTCATTATTGTACAGAAATGAGAAAACATCTTTTTAAGTAATTGTAAGATTTATTACTATTATTATGAGAGCATTAAGCCAGATCTCTTATAAGGTAAGCGTGACTTGTTTAGTTCTAGCCTCGTTATACTACCGGGGATCAAGGAATTTATATGGCAAGGCAAGTAAAGGGTATGCAGGAGAAGGGATAGGTTGTATATCAATCTAGGAGTCGCATGTTGCTCATTCAAACGACACACTCTTTCCACGACAGCGCTCCGACATGGGTCGCTGATCAATCTCTCTAGCAATAACCCGAGGTAAAGAGCTTCACAGAGCCGTGAGTAAAAGATAGGTTATTTCCTCCTCTTTTGTAGTTAATATTTCTTCATCCTATTCTTTGTAACAACAAATATAATTTTATTTCTAGTGTTAGACATGGCTAGTCGACAACCCTAACATCACATTGAAACCCGTAGGAAGATCCATACTCCTTATCCTATCACATCCGCCAAGCAAAGCTCCACGAGAATCCATTAGGAACCAAAATCTTTCATTTCAGGCGTCACTCTTCTTCTTGTAAACAATTGTCCTCCATACATAGCTATCCTTTCATATATATTTTACTTCCTTTACATCCATAAACATTTTCATGCAAGCTCTTGTGCTTCTACGACTCTTTATATTTCTTCGCTTTAGAATTTCATTCACACACTCCAGCCATTCTTTCTTCAATCTGCCTCAGGGTACGCTACCATTCACCTTATATAAATACCTTACCTAAATATTAATGGCTCGTACCTGCCCATAACCTCGTTCATACTTCTGGATATCTCTGCATCTATTTTTCCGTCAGTAGTGAATGAACTTTCAAGACACACGAAATCATCAACTCGAACTATCTTCTTTTCGTTTAAGGCAATGTTGTGTACTGTTTCTTTCAACCCTTCTTTCAAACACAATAATTTTTGTTTCATTCACTTTAATCTTAAGACCCATAATCGCCATGTTGATATTCAGTCTGCTCATCATTCTATGCAAATTATCGACTGATTCTGCCGTAACAACCTTATCATCTGCAAAAGCCAGTCCACGCGCTTTCACTGTTCCGAGACATAACGCAGCCTTGCCCAACGCCCAGTTTAACATCAAGCCAATCGCTCAGTTGTCCATTTACTCTTACAACTAGAGGGAAAAAATGTAAACTAGCGTACATTGATGGACCAAGCCCGTGGTATGCTTCAGTAAGTAAAGGCGGCTCACACTATTTCGTCAAAAACTGTCATTTTTTATACGAATTATAGAAAAAGTACCATGTGCCACACGGTGAAAAGCTACGATTTTTCACCTTGTAGCACAATGTAATATTTTTAGAAGGTTGCGCCAATAGACTTTTTACCGGAGGCGGCGATTTGAATGTTTTTGATCGTCGGCGGCGTGACGTTATAGTTTAGTACTTTTTCGACACACAGATAGAAAAATATTAAAACCAGAATATGAACAGATCACGTCGGCCCGTTGATGCGCCAACGCGCCAATTTTGAATTGGCGGCGGCGTAACGTTGAAGAAATGAAGTCGGTGGCGGCGGCGCGGCGGCACAGCCGTTTAGTATTTTGGTGAGTATTTTGCCCACGGTACTTGGTAGGCTAATCACTCTAAAATTAGCACAATCACCTTTATCACCTTTTTCCTAGTAAAGTGGAAGTATAATCGCCTTTCTCCAATCATCTGGAACTTCATCATTTTTGGCCCACCTATTCATCAATTCGCACAGCCACACAAACAAATATTCACCACCACTCTTAAGCATGTCAGCAAAGATAACATCCACACCAGCAGCTATAGCGTTCTTTAGTTTCTTAATTACGTTTATAATGTTACAGATATCGATTCTTCTTTTGCCACCTAACGCTTGTTCTTTCTTTCCCAATCGTATTAGCCCATTTCCAAAATCATTTCTTGTATCCTTCAAAATCAATTGCATTTTTTTATCTTCTTTCGCTCTGATTTTATCCTTACTTTCTTTGACTAGCAGTCTTGCTTTTATGTCTTTATCTCTATAATTATTTTCTAGTTAGTCTAGTCCTCTCATCAATGCTTACATCTTTAATATTCAGCTTTCTTGAGTACGTTTGCTCTTTCCGGTTAATAGCCATGCGGATCACATCATTCCACCAAGCATCTCCTGTCTTTCTTACTACAGCTACAGTTCAGCAAACTTCAGATACACTCTTGAAGATGATATCCAGTAGTATTATCCATGCACCATCTATATTGGTATTGCCCAATTCCGTCTGCCAGTCTTCTTTATGATGACCTAAATATTTATTCGGCTTTTCACGATATACTATTTGAACTTCTGGTTTCTGCACAGTATCTATTTTAACTCCCGCCTGATTTGACTTGTATATTAATTCTTTACGTCCTCCATCCTTAACATAGTTCTATTTTTTAAGCTATGAGGTAGTGATCCGTTCCACATTCAGAGCATCTCATAATCCTTGTATCTCTTACTATCCCTTTCAGTCTCTCATCTGCTACAACAAGGACGACCATACTGTGGCTTTCGCCTCTGCGCCTAGTATACATGTGGATCAGTTTATGTCTGAACCACGTATTTGTAATAAAGAAGCTTTTTCTATGCATAAGCTTATCAATTCCTCCCCGCTACCGTTTATTTTGGGGTCTCCGATATGACCAAGTACCCTGTCGGTACTTTCGCGTTGCACACCAATCCAGCCATTTATATGTCCCAGTAGAATGATTCTTTCCCCAGGATCGCAAGTACCTATTTTATCGTTTGACGAGAGCCAGAACGTATCTTTTACATTACGACTGTCACCATCAACTGAACCGTAGTGTGCTATAATAAATAGCCTTCTAATTCCCACTTTCATTTTTACCCATAATAATCTAGGAGATACACATTCATACTTCTTGACATGCTGCTTTGCTCTCTTATTCATAATTAAATCGACTTTATGGCTACCATGTGTTTCACTATCTATTCCTGACTAAAGTTCTAGTCCATCTTTTTTGTAATCTCACATTCCTTCTCCTTTGCTTCCGTTACACATAAAATATCTAGCTTCCTTACGCGCATTGTATCCCGTAATTCCCCTCCCTTAACATCATGTGCACCTCTAGCATTCCAAACATATTGTCTCTATTCACCGCCTAAAACTTTCCCAAGAGCATGTCCTTCGTCAACATAAGTGTCAATCCTTTTGGAAGGCGACATTTTTATTTGTAATGTTAATTATTTAAAGTATACACCGAATTATCAACATGATGTGAGAAATTTTTTCGATATGTATAAAATAATTTCCACAATGAGAGGGTAAATCGTCATGGGGTGGAGTGTACATTCATAACGTCAGTCCCACCAAACTTCGGTCATTCGAAGGGAAGTATGAAAAAAAAGCCAGAACCAAAAGCTTTATGATCGTAGAAAGTTATTGACTCTTGCCCATTATTATTGCAAAAATGACAATAAGTTTGTAATTCGGACCAAGTCATAAACCTTCCGAGTGACATAATGAATCATTGTTCTGTCACTCTGTGCAGTAGTTTGGTAATTATAATTGACTCCATAAAAAGAAAAGACCATTCATTACTTCATAAATGTGATGAGAATTCTCAATTCTGAAAAAAGCGTGAAGTCTGGAAAACTTCCACAAATTTCCATTGCCCTCCAAAAGTTTCCCAGATTTCCTAAAGTTTCAAACATTCCCAAAAATTTCTATCAATTTTCAAAAATTCCAATCAGTTTCCAAAAGTTTCAAACATTTTCATCAATGTTAGAAACTTCCACAAGTTTTACAGTTTTCAAAGGTTGCATAAAGTTATTATGCGATCTACCCTGAATAAAACTTGACAAGCTTAAAAACTTTCGAAAATTTCTTTTACCCTTTGAAAGTTACCAAGATTTCCAAAAGCTGCAAGAATTTTTACAAATTTCCATAACTTTTCAAAAGTTTCAAACATTTCCAAACATTTCTATTGATTTTAATGACAAAATACTCATTGTTAATTTTTTTGTCATTTAAATTATTCTAGAATGTTGAGATTGCAGCAAACTTGTTCGTTCATTTTCGAAAACGTCACGGGTAACACATTTTACATTCAGACTGGAACTTTCAATAAAAAAAGGTTCACTACACGAGAAAAATATTAGGAGGCAGTGAAAAAATTGAGAAACATTGAAAAATTAACGCGTGGGAAAAAAGTGACAGACTTTTTAAATGTATTTTTTTAGTAAAAAGATGCGAAGAAGCTCGGACCATAGTTTTCGTGAAACTGGCTTGTCTGGAGAGAGTACATATGGTATGCCCCTCAGGGTAATCCTCAAACACGTAGTCAAATTTTGTTTTAAAAATTCCTCTGCTGCCAAGAGCGGGTCTTGCTCCAATGGCCAAAAGAATGATTTTTTCAGCCAAATGAGAACCCTGGAATAAATGCGCTTTCTATTTGAATGTCGAACTTTAAGTATTCAATCATTTTGAGAGAAAGGAGAAGGGATGGGGAGGTCGAGGGGTGATAAGACCCCTATGCTGGAAACTTTTCTTCTAACCCAACTTTCTTGGGATTCAAAGTGAAAATTCGTTTTATACAATCGCATATACGTCTGAGTGAAACATATTTTTCAACAGATCAGTGGCCGAGGTGGCTATTTTATAAATGTCATTTTCATAAAGTTTTCTGTGGAGAAAATTTTCACTGAATTCAGAAAAGCAGTTTCTCCGTCTAAATCTCTCGTAAGCAACTTGATATCTTCCATTCCGCCTCCGTCACATTGCAGTGACAGAAATAATATCCCTGGCCTGCTTTTGTAATTTCCATTGCGTTTCTGAAGTTTCTCGAGAGCCTTGTTAAAGAAAAAGACATATCTTTAGATGTTGGAGGTGTACGAGGTGTGGCTATTAAATAACCGGACTGATGCTCTAACAATTTTCATCTACCGAATTCTTTAATAGAGATATTATCGCCTTGAATGTAGCCCCCTTTCCGTTTCCTAGACCGCTCCATAAGAATCTTTGATTGTTTAAAGCAATGTTGCAGGTCCTTTTCTGAGAGCACTTTCGTTAGCCGCGCCGTTTTTCCCTTGACAGCATCCACCAACTCGAATCTGGTTCTCTTTAACTCAGACTTGATCTTCGAGAATATAAAAAAATGACATGTGGTTGGGTCAGGTAAGTACAGTGGCTGCTCTTATACGGGAATTTTGTTCATCGCAAAAAACATCTGGACAGACAGCGCCTTGTGCAATGTCGCGTTGTCCTGGTGAAGAATCCACGAGCCGTTCTTTCATATTTCAGATCTTTTTTCCTCAAGCGTTTACGAAAAGTTGTCAAAACCGCCTTATAGTACACCTAGTTAACATTCTGATCTTCAGGTATCCATTCAATGTGAACCATTCCTTGAATATTGAAAAAAACTATCATTATTGCTTTGAATTTCGACTTGCTCATCTGTGCTTTCTTTTATCTCAGTGAACTGGAACTCTTCCAATGTTCTTCAGAATGTCAGCACAAACGTTGATTGGAGTTTCCTTTTGCTCAGGAGTGAGAAATTTTGGCACCATTTTAGCACACAATTTTTTTATGTTTAAATCTTCATTTGAAATTTAAGTAACAGCTCCTTTATTAATGTTCGATGAGTCATCAATTGTTCGAATGCTCAGGCATCGATTTGTTCAAATGATTTTATTCACTTTTTCGTTGTTACCGTCGGTTTTCGATGTGCGAGGACGGCCGACACGCGGATCGTTTTCAATTACTTCCCTCCCCTCCTTAAATTTTTTAAACCCGAAAAATAACTCCGAAATTGCAGCGTCAATTACTGACTTTCAGTACCGTATACTCCACTTAAATCCTCTGCTGATTGTTGCTTTCGTTGCTTTTAGAATTAGTGAACTGAGTATTCATAGCGCACAAGCTTAGGTTAATTTCGGTTACGCCAATTACGTAGAAAACTATAAATGTAAATTACCTAAGTAAATTAAGTAAAAATCTCACGTAGTTTACCTAAGGTATATTACGTACCGAACTCTGGTCACTTGTACACTCGAACTCTTACATAATCCCATCCAGTTTAAGGATTCCTAGAACTGCTGGCCGACTGCTAGCCCCCACAGTTTCTCAGCTCACGGGGCGAGAGACGGTGTTCAACGAAGCGTAAAACACCAGCAGCGTATAGATAAAGGCGCAGTGCGCGGGTACTGACATTCGTATTCACGTTCGGAGATTGCGTAATATCAGGAAATGATTTGCACGTCCCTGACTGTTTACGTTTCGAAGGTACTGCTTTAGCCCCAAGGCCAGTGCGAAGCAACTCCCGGAACTTTCCTTATATCGGAGTTCGAGTGTATAAGTATTTCCTTATATGATAACTGTTATTTATATTTTACTATCGATAATCATTTAATTCATCTATCTAACGTCTATTTTCCTTAATATCATATCTATTTAATTACTTGTTCGTTCTACTTATACTTGTCTTATTATCTTTTTTACATTCTCATCAG
The DNA here is from genome assembly GCA_032362435.1 of Melikaiella ostensackeni. Classification (NCBI taxonomy): domain Eukaryota; kingdom Metazoa; phylum Arthropoda; class Insecta; order Hymenoptera; family Cynipidae; genus Melikaiella; species Melikaiella ostensackeni. The sequence continues at coordinate 17,986 of JAUMHM010126683.1, forward strand.
AGAAGGTATTAGATTTGTGTAAAATTTGACCTCCCCCGCTTTTGTCAAATGTCCACGTTTTGAGACCCTCTGAACCCGAAAAACAGGTTTTTACGAATGTGTCTGTATGTTTGTATGTCTGTATGTATTGTCTGTATGTATGTATGCATGTCTGGCTATGAACACAATAACTTTTGAAAGAATGAATCTATTGGATTGGCCTTTGATACGCTCCTTTAGTGCCGAAAATTGAAGGTCAAGTTCGTTAGCCAGTCATTTTGGATAAAAATTCAAAAAGTTGGGACATTTTCAAAATTTTTGAGACCATTTTTTCTAAGATTTAAAAATTATATGTATGGCTATTCGTATTACTCAGGGAGTCGAACAATTTATCTCAATGACTTTTTTCGATAAAAGAAAATTAGGCGAGGTATAGCATTTCCAAAATTCAAAAAAAGAAACGTAATAAGAAATTTAAGCCAAACGATGCACGATATGAAAAAAAGTCAAGAGGAGAAAAACGTTGCTTTTTGCAAGTCCTAAAAGATCGTAATAACAACTTCTTGAATTTTCTCAAAAAATCGAAAATTCAAATTCTGAGCCAAATAACGCGAGATACGAAGAAAAGTTAAGATATCAAAATTGTTGCTTTTACGAAGAGCTGTAAGCTTTCCTCTAAACATTTTTTGGTAAGAGGCATAGTTTGTTTTTCAAGTATGCAAAATGATATTGGAGTATTTCAATTTTAATTTTTGAGCCAACTGACGCGAGTTAAAAAAAATAGTCAGAAGAGTAGAATTTGTGCTTTTAAAAAGTCAAATAAAATTGCTGTTAGACATTTCTTTTTAAGGTCAATCGTAAATCATTAAGATAATTTTTTAATCGTCTTTTTTAACTATTTATTTACTTTAAATTTCATTTTTACGATTAAAACAAAAACTACATATCTTATCAAAAATAAGTCGAGAACAAATTTGTGTATCTTTTTTGAATAAATAATTTTTATATGCTCATTTTCTTATCTTTCATATTTTCACCGCAAAATAGGATTTTTGATCTTTTAGTATTTTTTTCGGTGGTTGAAACCAGAACCGTTGATCAAAAAAGGCTGGTTAACGAACTCGAACTTTCTTTTTGGTCCCTTATAATGTATGACAAAAAACAATCCAATTCGATGAGTCTTTCAAGAATTATCCAGTATACAAACGACAATAACGACGACAACTGACAGACAGACACCAATGTAAAACCTATTTTTTTCCGGATTCAGGGGGTCTCGAAACATAAAAATGTAATGAAATCCGCGAAAGTCAATCTTTACATAAAAGCAACACCTTC
>JAUMHM010126721.1:0-19298 GCA_032362435.1 Melikaiella ostensackeni
ATCGTAGAGCGGAGTAACGCATAAACGACTATTACTAGCTTGAAACAAACGAAGAACGCCAAGTTAGATGGCACATTGTCCAAAGAGAATTAAGATCAAGAAACAAATGAAGCTCGCAGCGTGGATGGGCGCACATATAAGAATCAAAAACAGCAAACAATTGAAAGTCACACAATGAGATGACAAATATATGAAAATTGCGAACAAGAACGAATGAAAATCGTAGAGCGGAGTAACGCATAAACGACTATTACTAGCTTGAAACAAACGAAGAACGCCAAGTTAGATGGCACATTTACTAACGAGAATTAAGATCAAGAAACAAATGAAGCTCGCAGCGTGGATGGGCGCACATATAAGAATCAAAAAGAGCAAACAATTGGAAATCACACAATGATATGGCAAATATACGAAAATTGCGAACAAGAACGAATGAAAATCGTAGAGCGGAGTAACGCATAAACGACTATCACTAACTAAAAACACACGAAGATCGACAAGTTAGATGCCTCACTGTCTAGAGAGAATTAAGAGAAGAAACAAATGAAGACAGCAAGAAGCACTTGCGAAAGTATTAAGATCGCAATATGTAGTAGGATCGTTCAAATTATATTTTGTTTTGAATGAAATAGCACATGGACGAGAATCATAAACAAGAACAAATGAAGTTTGCAGCGTAGAAGGACGCATGAACGAAAGTCGAAAACAGGAAACAAATGCAAATCACACAATGACATGGCACAGGAACGAAAGTTACGAACAAGAACAAATGAAGATCGAAGAGAGCAATGACACATGAACGAGTAATACTAACAAGAAACAAACGAAGAGCGCAAGGTTATAAATAAGATTACATTTAAAAAAAACTCATGTGTGCTGGCTATGATATATTTTTAAAAACACCCCAATTGTAATAAAGCACCCTGGAGGAAGGAGTTCAAAATCGTACTGCAACCTTCTCGAGGTGAACTCTGGAAACTATAATTTGGATAGGCTAACTGCAGACGTTCATGAAGCAAATATTACTTATGATGTCTTTAATTACATCAGTTCCATCAATTACAATGCTATCTTCTATTACAACAACTTTTCTGACCATGAAAAAATGCAATAGAGTTGTGTTCCAAAGTGTGCGGTCGGGAGCAGTGTACCATTACGGTGCGCAGTGTTGCATGCGCGATTCTTATTTTGTTTGACATTGTTCCACCCCTTCAAAAAATTCAACAAAAATATGTGTTATGAAGGATATTCTAAGGAGTAGTTATGTTAAATATGGATGTGGTCACTCTAGAACATAACCTTCAAAAAAAAATTTTGAAAAATTCAAAAAAAATTTTTTCTTTGAGCTTTTTTCAAATTTTTCTTTTTTGGAATAGCCTCATTAGTGTCTGCAACATATATTTTGCTTATCAAAATCGGTCAAGCCGTTTTCGAGGAATACCACACTTTTAATTTCTCTTTTCCCCTCCATAACTCCCGCAAAAGTGAATTTTCAGGGTTATCATTGGGAGAAATTTTGCTTTACATGGATGCTAACCCATAACAGAAATTTCAAGTTAATACGTGCGAGGTCAGATTTTGTATGCTTACCCGGCTATGCCCTTTTCGGAGATTTTAGAACCCCTGCGAAAATTGATAAAATGAGGAGTACTCGTAGGGTGGGAATGAAAATTGTGTTATAGCTTTTGCGAGTAGAAATCTAAACGTAGTTGAACGTAAATACTCAACTTTGAAAAAAAACGCTTAGCCTGTACCGACAGGAAGATTAGCAAGATGGACTTTAGAATTGTTAGAACATGATTACGAAAATGTTCACAAAAAAGGTACTTTAAACCATGTCCCAGACGCTTTATCATGATCGAATCAAAATGAAACAAAAGTTTCAAGTATTTGAGCTAGTGTTATAGAAACGGAAGAAGATTTCAAAGAAATTGATAATAATTGGTATAAAATTAAAAGTTACATGTAAAATACAAGCCAGAAGTTAATCAAAATTGGAGAACACGCGGCAATCAATTATTGTTCTATAGACTCGACCTTTCGAAATCAAGTTTAGCTTTCCATAGCAGCCTGTGAAAATTAGCAATACTAGAAGAATTGCGAGAATAGGTTTTAATTGAGAATCGCGACAATAAACAAGCAGGACATTTAGGTATGGGAAAAAACATATGCCAAAATTTCTGAAAATTTTTTTTGGCCTGAAATGTACTCTGAAACGCTGAAAAATGTAAAAGAATGTGACATTTGTCAAAGAATAAAACCAAAAATAAATAGTCAGATAGGTTGAATGAGAAAAAGAATAATTTAGGAACCATGGACAGTGGTAGCATTAGACATGATGAGTCCGTTACCAATGTCAAATTCGAGAAATAAATACATTCTAGTATTTGTAGACATGTTCACAAAATGGGTGGAAATAGTAGCTGTAAAAAAAATTAAGATCGACAATTAAAAAAGAATTTCACAAACGCATAATTTCAAAAAGGGGATTACCTAGAATTTCATTCACAGGCAATGGGAAAGAATATGTGAATAAATCAATAATCATCATAACAAAAACATTTGGTATTAGGTACTCGAAAACTTCTAAATATCATGCACAAGTAAATCCAAGAGAACGATGTAACAACTCCCGATATACTGGGCCTCGGCTTACTGCATCCCTAGAATTCTGCCAGCTCACACTCTATAACGAGGAAATCCGGGACACAGGGAGAGACGCGCGGGGACCTTGACGCAATCACGCAGTACTGTAGCGACAAAGCGGGCAGCTCGCACACTCGCTTACATATTTCGCATTTATTTCCAAATACACGCGGAAAATCCTCTTTTTAATAATTAGTCTTCATTATCAAAAAAGATCCATCCTTTATGATAAAAAGAATCTACATTTCTACAGAATACAGTTAATTAATATTATGTATTCCTACTTAAAATATTTAGGGAAGCAGTTGTTGAAAATTTAGACACAGCAAACGAAACACAGGCAAAATATGATAATTTAAGACATAGACTGATGAGATTCGAAATTGGCAAAAACGTTTCAAGAAGTGGAAAACCCTTACCCAATAAAGGGAAAGGAATAGCTAAGAAGGTGAATAAGAATTTGGCGAACCATTTTCCATTAAAGTAAAAATTTCACCGATAGTTTAAGAAAAAAACACGAACGCTGACAAAAAGCAGGAACAATAGAAATACACTTAATTTCAGGAAATGGGTAGGAAACTAATTTTAAAGTGCTTCTCCTACTTGAGGGAGCTACAAACACAGAAGTTATCAAAAGACTCTTGCCACAGAGGGTTGAGCTTGATAACATCAAGCAAACGAGATACTCGAAGATAAAAAGTAAAGAAGGGAGGAGATAGATCGACGAAGAAGATCAGAAACGGATATAAATGTGTGGAAAGCAATTAAAAAAATTAGAGAGAGAAAAATTGTGGAAGATAAAGTAGGAATGTTCGACCAATCCGGATGTAGGAAGGAAAACCCTAGACAACAGAAACTGGTCGAAGAATCGAGAGTTAGATATGGCTCACCAACAGAAGAGGAAGTACCAAAAGGTATTGGGGGAGAAGAAGAGAAAGAAAGTGAGAGGATGAGAGAAAAATGAAGGGAGAAGAAAAGAAACAATTAGGAGTCCTAAACGTGATTAAACAGCAATAGAAAAAAACGAAAAGAAAAGGAGGCATTGGAAAGAGGAAGAGAGTTACATAAAAATAGAAACAAAATTGTACAAGCTACTATGAGTATTTTGTTTGTAGTATTTTGTGTTCTCTAAAACATAAATATCCCAATATTTCTCATAGTTTTTAAATATTTTCCGCGTGCAGTAGGCATTTCTCCTATTGACAACAAAATTTGCGATGAGTATTTCATTTATAATATTTTATCTGCTATAAAACATAAATTTCTCAAAGGCCTCAGTTTTTTAGGGCGAACAGGTTTTGCAAATTTATGCAGCAAATTTCAAAAAGTTTTGTCGGCTCGACAAAGGTGAGCTCTGTAAGGGTCTCAAATTTTATGTCAAGATTTTTCTCCGAAACAGCCGCAAATGACCCGTGGTGCGAGTCGGGTCACTCTTCTAAAAAAAGGTAATGGAAATTTATGATTTTCGAAAAATGATTGAAAAATTTTCAAAGAATTTCGGAACTTCATGAAAATTTTCGGGAATTTGTGGAAAACTTTGAAAATGTGCGGAACGCTTCTGAAAGTATGGAACTTTTTGAAAATTTATGGGAAGTTTTGGAAAGTATGAAAGGTTCTGAAAATTTGTAAAAAATTTTTAAAATTGAAGTTTAAAAATGAGAATGTAGGGAAGTTTCTAGACTTTTGAAGTTTTTATTCGCGGTTAAGAATCCTTATCACATTTCTGGAGCAATGAATGGTCCTTTCCCATCTTAGAGGCCAAGATACAGGAGACTGGTGCCCTTCTCAGTGTACAACACGAAACGATTATAACTACTTTGGTTCTGGCTTTGTTTTCATACTTACCTTTGAATGACCGAAATTTGTTGGGACTGACGTTATGAATGGAGACCCCACCTCATAACGATTTAGCTGCTTAGTTGGGACGTGATTTTATGCTTATGGAATGTATTTCTTGTATCAAGTTGTAGTTGGGTGTATACCTGTACGTTTCACAATGTACAATACAGAGGATAATGCAGCTTCGGATAGGATTGACACTTCTGTTGACGAAAGGCGTGCCCCCGAAAAACTTTCAGGTGATGAATAGAGATTGGGTGTTTGGGATGCTACATGTTTTATCGATCTCAAGGAAAAGGAAGGCTATTTATTATAGCGTAGTCCGCTTCAGTTGGTGGTGACAGTTGGGATGTGAAAGATACCTTCTGAGATTCGTTGAATGATATTATAAGTACTTGGAATTCTAGCGAAAGAATCATTTTACTCAGAGATATGAATGGCTGGATTTGTGTGCAACGCGAAGGTAACGACAGAGTACTGGGTCATTTCGGAGACCCAAAAACGAACGGTAATGGGTAAAAATTGATAAGCTTATGTTTAGAAAAAGGCCTGTTAATTACAAATACTTGGTTCAGACATAAAATGATCTACGTGTACACGTGGTGCAGAGGCGAAAGCTACAGTATGATTGACTTTGTTGTAGCGGATTGAAGACTGAAAGAGCTTGTAAGGGATACAAGGGTTATGAGAGGCTCTGAATGCGGAACGGGTCACTACCTCTGAGCTTCAAAAATGAACCTAGGTCAAGGGTGGAGGAGAAGAAGAATTAATAATTAGTCGAAGCAAACGTGAGTTAGAATAAAAAATTTACAGAGAACAGAAGTACAATTGGTATATCGTGAAAAGCTGAATCTAAAGTGTGCGTTACTTCAGCTGTAGGAAGAAGGGCTTGTAGATGCTTGGTGGAATGATGAAATCCGCGTGGCTGTCAACAAGAAAAGGTGAGCTTACTCGAGTATTCTGTATATTGCAGGTCTGAGCGATGAGGAAAGGACTAGATTAGAAAATGATTGTAGGGATAAAATAAGAAAAGCCAAGATACTACTCAAAGAAAGCAAGCATAAAATCAGAGCGAAAGGAGAAAAAAATTGTAGAATGAATTTGAGGGAAACAAGAGTTGAATGAAGATTTATGCAAGAAATTGCATGAAGGTCAAACTATGGCGCATAACAACAGTGACACTGAAGAGGATACATCAGAAAATCCCGTTGTAAGCAGCAAAGGAAGAATCGATATCGATGACACTATTTCAGGGATTAAGAAACTGAAGAATAGTAGGGCTGCTGGTGTGGGTGGTATTACCGCTGAAATGCTTAAGAGCGGTGGCGGATATTAGTTTATGTGACTGAGAAAATGTATGAATTTGTGCTGTGAATGGTTAGGTTCCAAATGATTGGAGAAATGCGAATATCATCCTCCTCCACAAGGGAAAGGATGATGAAGGTGACTGTACTGATTATAGAGCGATAAGCCTACTAAGTACCGTGGGCGTAATATTCACCAAAATACTTATTGGGAAGGTCATGAGAATAACTTACGAAAGGATCTGAGAATTCATATGTGGATTTATGTCGAGGAGATCATGTGCAAATCAGATATTTAGCTTGAGACAGAGCACAGAAAGAAGTTTGAGAGTAAACAAAAGAATTTTCTGTGCATTTGTTGATCTGGAAAAAGCTTTCGATGAGGTGAATAGGTCTAAATTTTAGGAAGTCCTGAAAGAGTATGGATTGAATGTGTATGTAAAGAGTCATAAAAACACAAGAACATGCATGACTCGACGTATGGATGTAACGGAAGCAAACAGTATATGAAAAGATAGGGATGTATGGAGGACAACTGTGTATAAGAAGAAGAATGATGCCTGAAACGAAAGGTTTTAAATACTATTGGGCCCACGTGAAGGGGTTTTCTTAGTGGATTAGTATAATGGCTTTGTGAAGCTCTTCACCTGGGGCGATTGCTAGAGGGATTGATCAGTGACCCGTGTCAGAGCGGTGTTGTGGGACGAGAGTGTCGTTTGAATGAACAAGACGCGATGACTTCTAAATTGATCTAAAAACCATCCCTTCTCCTACGTAACCCTTATTTATCCTTACCATATAAATTCCTTGATCCCTGGTAGTAAAACGAGGCTAGAACCGAATGAGTTATGCTCACCCCAAAAGGAATTTGTCTAAATGGTATGATTAGAATAATTAGAGGTAGAAATTTTCAATTTTTTACAGAAAAAGAAGAAGGTGAAAGATATCAAAATGTGGGACTGCAGGCGCTACAACATGATGGTTTCGGTGGCTGTGTACATCTTTCACGACACTTTTTGCGGCGAGAGATCAAAGTGGACCAAAAGCTACCACACGGTTCCGGATTCGACAAGAACTAATTACGTGAGAGGTGGTTGGCTCGAGATTCACACCAAATTCAAGGATATTCTAAAGATAATGTTTGAGAAGGAAGGACTAATACCACAGCAGAGGAAGAAGAGGAAATCGAACCCTAGAGAAGAAGAAAAACAAGTCGGCGAGGATAACTAGGAGAAAAACGACACATACTTAGAACTGGAATTGGTAGAAGATTATATCTGGTTAACCATCAAAGACAAGTTACAGTAACCGCTCGGTACCTTGCCGTTCCCGTCGTGTCACCACATCTCCAGTTTCCCACCAGGAGTCACCCTGAGGCCTTTTCGGGCTCATTTCCACAACCTGCTCTCGGGTGAAGGCCAGCGAGATTCTAAAGAGATTGGGGCCAGCAGGTCCCCCGAAATTGTAAGTTGGGTCAATAAGCCACAAATTTACCTGTACCTTGTTTTGTTTTCTGACTTCACCTTGCTTCTCGACATTCCACCTCCTTCACCTATCCTTAGATAGTGTCCTCGTCGCATTTCGATTTCCAATTTTCTTTTCTTCGACCCAGCACCCTCCTTTGCAAATCTTTGTCAATCCCTTTATTTTTTTTCAGCAAACAGATTTATGTTATAATCATTAAGGCCGGTTTTTGTGTGAGTATTGAGAACGTTCATGGTGTACACAGGGATGGATTGCACGGGCCTGGAGGGTTCGGAACATAATACCGCATTCAAACAATTGCAAGCACGGATGGGTTTTATGACGTGTTTGAGCAGTGTAAATGATATATATTATTACATGGAAGGTATGTACGTTCATCCCAAAATATTATTTTCATTTGTATTCACATGTTTTCAGGAATGAAAGGTATTGAATTATCTTTCTTCGGCATGCATATACGCAAAAAAATACTCGTCTTATATCATTTCAGGATTCACAAAATATGATTGTAATTAAGGAATGTTTTTATTGTATGTACAGTGTATTAAGCCTATCATCCTCGTAGGGTCAGCTGCGAAGGGTGAAAGAGAACGTTGATGCAGTCCACCTGCTCATAAAGGCAACCTTTTAATGCTGTTTGTCACCAATGTTTGAATAATTTGAGAAATGTTGGAAATGACTGTTTGAAATTTATGAATTCAGAAAATTTTGACCTTTCCTAATTTATTACAATTTACATTTGTATTCATTTTTCAGGAAAGAAATTTGATTTATAAATGTTTTATTTTAGTATGTGTACAATAGTTTATCTACATTGTAAATCGTCATAAACGAAAAATTACTCATATTTCCTCATGAATATAAATTGATAATTCCCAGCAAAACGGATTTTTTAAATATTGTTTCAGTTAATTATATTTTGAAGGAATGAAGATTCAAATTGTTCTTAAATTTATCAATTCAAAAAATTTTACTTTGTATTAATATTGCGGAAAGAGGAAAGTCTTCATACAAATTGTAATTTTACGTAACATCGTTGAAATAATTCAGTGTTTATTTGTCCCTCAATTATTTTTCGTATTATGATACAATTTCTCAGGAAAAATGTATATATTTTATATCATATAGTTTTGAATCTGTAATTTATAACAACTTTTCTGTTTTGCAGATAAACCAGAATGTGACAATGCCGAGTTAAGAAACTTATTCACTAAATTAGTAATAATAATTAATATAAAATCATGGTTTTAGATTTATAAATAAAATATAATTCGAAAAATTGTTATTAATGGTTCATTATTAAATAAAGCAACTTGGATTTTGATTCGATTCTAGTTTTACTGATTTCAATTAGGATTGTATACATTGATTGATCTTTTTTTAATTGATAGATTTATTGATTGGAAATCAAATTTCGATCATTTGAAAATAACGTATTGAAGTGTTATGTTGACTGAAAATGAATTAGGATTTCATTTCATTTGAATTGGAATGGATTTTGAATTGTGAACATTTCGGAACTGTAATACATTGATGTGATTTATTAGAAATTTAATTTGAACCATCTAGAGTTGATAGGTTGATTGGAATTGAAATTGGATGTTGAACTTGGATTATTCGGAATCAATAGGCTGCGATTTCTGCAATTGTATGGAATTGAATTGGAATAGATAGAATGGATTTGATTTGAATTGTATTAATTGAGAATTGAAATGCAATTAAATACACTCAATTGATTATTTTTGGAAATTGAATTTAGAATATTTTGAATTAATAGATTCAAATGTGATATATTTCTTGGAACGAAAGGGCCGGGGGGTGGGGTAAGCATGCAAAAGTTGCCCCTTTACGGATCAAGTTCATATTACCACCATAGACGAGCACCCATGTGGCATAACTTTCCTCTAAAGGATAACCTAAAAATTTCACTTTTTCATTACCTCAAGGCCTGGAACATCACAGATCGATATACATTGTATCTACTGATTTTGATATTGCATTGGATATTTCAATCAGAATTGCCTGCAGTTTGCCTATAAAAATTAGTTTTTGGAGTCCACCACGAGGAGATTGCAGTACGTTTTTGAACTTTATACGGGGTGCTTAATTTCGGTGAGCCCCCTTGCCTCTCACCATTTTGGGTACTTGATTTCGGTGAGTCTCCTTGCCTCTCACCATAAGGAGTTGCATATTACTTTAATCAATATCGCTGTCACTTTCAATCACTGAAATATAGTCACTTTTCTTGAACACATCAGTGAGTACTTCTGTAGGTTTTGAAAATTCTTGACAAATACCTAGCATATGATAAATAATAAACAACTGCAGCAATGTGTGAACAACAAGCAACAGTGCTTTGGCCACTAGCACATTCACATGTGTAATGTGTCAAACCAAAAATTTTAAAAGTATTGGACTTGTACCTTAAAAGCATTTATAAGCTGTGCGAGAAATGTGATGAGATGGAACTTCTAATTTAAGTACATTTGACTCATCTTTTATATATTCAATTCTCAGTTTACCATCTTTATCGACCATTTCCGCCAAATATGACACAGCTTGAGCAATTTGGTATTTTTCAGTCAACAAGATTTTCAAATATCTTCCTGTCATTTTCGGAAAATCTAAGATGTCTTCTGATGTGACACTTCTCTCTCCAAAAAGTGTTATTAAGGAACAAGTCGATTCTGAAGTATAATCCAATTTTTTGTATCAGTTTGTTGTCAATTTTGTGATCCAAAAGGTGATATTTTTGTCTGAGTACGCCGTGTACAGATTCAACTGCCCACTAAATTTATGTAACAAAACGAGATTCGTTTGATCCTCCCGTGGATAGTTGTTTTCTTTTTCCTTTCAAAGCAGACATTGAAACTTCGAAATTTTCTTCCTCTAACTTTTCTTTTATATCTCGAGAACCGCGATCAAGAACAAAAATATCACCTCCTTCTAAGAATTTTCGTAAACCATTTGGATGTTTAATAACAATATTTAGAAATTCGGAATCATTTTGATTAGCAAGGTATGGTCCAAGAATTTCAATAATGTAGCCGTCAGTCGTGCAAATAGTCAAGGGTTTGCAAAGAGGAACTTTTTTCTGCCCAGAGTAAGATTTCCTCTGATATTCATCATTAGTGCTCTTTCGATGTCTGGCGTCCATTCAATCACAAATTAAAAATGATTTATCGTCGATGTCGAACAATTTTTATGCGATATCAGTTGTATGATCTTGAATAAGATCATCTCAGTTGAGAGAACCTAAACCGAAACGATGTGGCAAAACGTCATTTTCAAAAGATTTCATTTCACTGGCAGAATAATCGGATACATCATGTTCATTTTCTCACTGTAAGATAGAAAAAAGCATTTTATTAGAGTTGCCAGTGCGTAACTTAAACAAAGAGACTACAAGTGCTTGGATCACCGAACGGGATTGGCTGCTTCGCAGCGAGATCAACATCTCTTTAAGGGCATTGACTTGTTCCCAATTTTATCCTGTAAATACTTCTAATTGTTTTTCGGAAGGACTATATTCACCTACTTTATCGAACAAACTTGAATCACACCTTAAAGAAAGGGTTTCCATTTCTTTGGACAACTCTAATGCAGTGATACTTGATGTGTTAGAATGCACCTTCAGGAAACCAAGAGCTTCATCAAATGTACGATTTTTGATTATATGAGCTCGACAGAACCGATTTCCTTGTGGTATGAATGTTTTCTTCTTAATGTAAGACTGCGTTCGAGCTTCTTCAGGGATCGTAATTGAATTCATCGTGGCAAAAGCAGGGTCAACAATATTTGTGAGTTGCAACAGTCCGCTGAATAGGAAGTTGAATGCATTCAACGTAAGGAATTTCATCATTTGATTTGAGTTTAAGTTCAAATATTGGATCATTATTAATTGACTCATTGTCGGAAGGGTAGGCGTTCTCCTTCCCAGAATTAGATACATTTTTGAGATCTTTTTCATAAATGGAGTGTCGACAGCTGTGGTATAGAATATCATCAACAACTATTATTCGGTTTACAGAAAGAGAAAAGTCATTTGCTTCAGTTGCATTTTTTATTATCTTTCTTTTCCTTTCCTTTTCTTTACAGAAGCGCCGCAAATCGCACATTTGACATTTATTTTTGACTGAAACATTTTTCAATCAAAAAATGAGGTGTTTCAAAGCAGAAGTATGTAGTACAGTTAATACTGCTGACAGATGATACTCAAGCTTTGTTCGGATCAAGTGAATAACGGATCCAGAAAGTTCGTATTGCGGCAGGCAGCAAGATTCCATGAGAAAATTTGACAATCTTTTCGAAACAAGTGAATGGCGGAATCAGAAAGTTAGTGTCGTGTCAGGCAGTAAGATGTGGCGAAAAAATTTGACAATTAGCTCAACACAAGTGAATAACGGTCTCAGAAAGTTAGTGTCATGGCTAGCAATAAGATGCCATGAAAACATTTGCCAATCAGCTCGAAACAAGTGAATAATGGATCTAGAAAGTTAGTATCGTGGTAGGCAGTAAGATGTCATGAAAGCATTTGACAATCATTTCAAAACAAGTGAATAACGTTGTCAGAATAATAGTATCACACAAGCCGAGTTGGGGTCGCCAGGCTGCGCTACATGTGCGCACGACGCCCCGCGCCAGAAGTGCTTCTTTTAAGCCATGAAGTACCCCTATGGAGAATGTGGGTAAAATATATGTTGAAGTAGACAATATAAGCCTTTCTTGAGAAAAAAAATTAAAGGTGTATCTCTAGAAAATAACCTCAGAAAAAATGTGGAATCTTTAAAAAATTTTTGAAACCGGGTTTCGTTTCAGGATCAGGGGACGAAGGTGTACAGAGAGCAGCTACTCTAGAGCAAGTGAACTCGTCAAGCACCACACTAACAAAGCTGGCTGTATCAAAAGTGCATAATTTTGCCAGTTCGCAATCAATGATCAGATCGACAAAATAAGAGGAAACAGACTCTATGTGCTAGTCACGATCAGAAGTTAAACAAAACATTTGAATTCTCAATTCACTAACTATTGCCTTTCGCGAATCGCGGTGAATTCTCAACGTGAGTCCTTTGCCTCTCACGAATCAGGGTGCTTTTGAATGTGAGTACCCTTGCCTCTCACGAAATGGGGTGCTCTTTGAACGTGAGTCCTCTTGCCTCTCACGAATCAGGGTGCTTTTTGAATGCGGGCGCCCTTGCCTCTCACGAATCGGGGTGCTTTTCACAGTTTGCTCATGCCTCACATATTAGTGTGGTAGCATCAGGAGCAATGGAGTACCTTTCAATCACTAGCGTTCGATCCTTTTCTACTTCGAAGCAATGATTTTTCAATGTTTGTGGGACTGCTGGAGCTTGTTAAACCTCTTTTTCAGAGACCTTCCAACTTTGTCATGCTCTTTTTTACTGTAAAACAAGGTCGTTATATTCTGAAAATGCTTTTGACCCCATTCAGTAAGTTTTTCAGAAGTTAAAATGGCTTCATTTGGCTCACATAGAAGACCGTTCCGTGCTGATACTCTTTTAATAATACCATCTGAAGCACTTTTACCATGCGTAGTTGCATAGAAACTCCAATCAGCTTTTATATCAAAGTCTTCTTCATCATGAATGAGATTAACTATCTGAAACTTATTCTTGAAATGTTGTTTCGCACCTTCGCTGAAATAAATGATTTTCTTCACTTCACATGTGAAATCAACATTTTTTGGACTGTATAAACTGCAGCTGTATCGTGGTGTGTGCTATCTGATAAGAATACTATGATCTTGTATTTTAGTTCTGGGTTCTTCTTACAGTAATATACTACAGGAAATACAGTACATTGGATGTTATTAAAATGAAATGCTTGCGATGCATCTTGAACTACGTATTTGTAATTTTCATTGAAATCCAATACAATGAAAACTTCACCCTCATTCGGGTCGTTCTTCTCAAATTGAAAGTACTGCGACTGTTGTTTGGAGATGTCTGTTGAAGGGAGTATTTGAGTTTGTGATGTCGCGCTGTCTGTCGCAGTCCCGGTACTGAATGGTATATTATCAATGTTTTTTCCTTCCAATAATTGTTGTAGAAGTTGTGAAAAACTCGCAATTCCTAGACATTTCTCACATTCATCAACAGAGCAATTTGCATTAGGATTTCCACCGTCATTCACACTACGATTCTCACAAGTGATTTCTTGTAAGCAATCTTTATAACCACTTATCGGGTTTTCCGAATTCTGAGTAAATTGCTTAATGTCAATAGCATCCAATATCAATTTAACCTTATGATGGATCGTGCAAACGCAGACGAAATGGGTTTCGCTGGGCCCAGCAAGAATGTAACGTTTCGGACGAAGTTGTGCGAATTTGCTTAAGCTCACTGATAATTCTGGGTGACTTTCTGTATACTCATCGTAAAGTCCCCTCAAATCTTATAAAAGGAGACTTTTCTGCATCAAACAGCGGCCTTCACCTGTCTCCACAGACACAACACCTTTCTGGCTGGGCATGAATCCACTGTTCGCATCATCAGTATAGAAGTCTTTTATTTTGTCTACAGTATATTCCGGTAATAGTTTACCAGTCTTCGCTGTAGTGTCTGGTGAAACCCCCTTTGAAATTCTACGATCTTTAGCTTTTTTTGCAATCCTCCTACTGCAGCTGAATTCTTTTGCGATTTTATTAACCCTCCATGCTTCTGGAGCTATTGTAAGAATACTCCATTTTTGAGGATCATTGATCTGTAAGGTTGAAAATTTCTCTTTCATCCCACTTAACATGTCTTCTAATTCAATTTCTTTTTGTAAACGAACTATTGCGGTATTATTAACATTAGATGGTGTTGAAGAACCAGAATTGGAAGATTCATTTCGATCCATATCAACGTCGTTTCGACTATCACCCGATAAATTACGAGATGTTTCAGAATCTGCATCACCACTTTCATATTTGGCTCTTCTGCCATGGACACAGAGTGTAGAGTCATCGGGAAGATACGTAAATTTTCATTTGAGATTCTCAGATATTATTCTCAAATCTTTGCCTTTGTGGTCCATAAGACCAGAATTTTGTAAGGATTGCAGCATCTATCGCGATGTTCGTCGCTTGTGTTAGGCATACTGGATATTAAACTGATGAAGAGCTTGAATTTATAAAGACTTCGGGGAGTACAATCTCAATGAAGGTCAAGTCACTGAATAAAACTGTAGGTCTGAGAGTAACTGGTTCCAAACGTAGTCCTGCAACGATCTGATTGAACATAAATCTCTGACGAAAAACTATACACATAGACATTTCAGACACCGAGAATGTAGCTGAACGAATATGAATAATCCATATTTCCTTGCTCTGAACCGATATAGACCTAAGGATGGAAGGAAATATATAAGCTCTCGAAAGTGGAAAAGTGAAGCTCTGCTTCTGCGATCCTCGAACACTCCTTGCGAAAGAACATGTGAAGATCTGCCTCTACGACCCTCAGTTGTTTTTCTAGTGAGAACAAGTGAAGCTCAATCTTAGTGTTTCTCAATTGTATTTTTTGAAGGAAACATGTGGAGATCGGCCTCTGCAATGCTCAGTTGCTCCTTGCAAAATAACAAGTGGAGCTCTTCCTCAACGATCTTCAGTTGTTTTCATACAAAGAACGAGCGAAGCTCGGTCTTACTGATCCTCAGCTGTTTCTAAAGAAGAAACAAGTAAAGCTCTGACTCTATGATCTTCAGTTGCCGTTCATGAGAGAACAAGTGATGCTCTGCCTCTGCGATTCTCAACTGGATCTGGCTTTACGATCCTTAGTTGTTTTCTCAGAGAGAACAAGTGAACTTTGGTCTTAGTGATCCTCAATTGTTTCTTCAGAGGGAACAAATGAAGAATTGCAATCAGCGACCTCAAAAACCCCCAAGTAATCATTTACAAGCCGAATTGAACAATTTTTGTTGCTAAAAGCTGAATCGCCGATACACAGCTGCCATATTGAATCCGCCATGTTGAATTTTGATATTTTGACTGCAGAATCTCAATCAGCGACCACGAAAACCTAGCAATCATGTACAAGCCGATTTCAGCAATTAGAGTTACTGAATGCAGGATTGTTTGGCATAAATCCGCCATATTGGATCCTTCATCTTGAATTCCGTTATTCTGATTACATAAACATAATCAGCGCCCTCGAAAACCCCCGAGTATTTATTTCCAAGCCGATTTGAGGAAATTTAGTTTCAGGGAGCATAATCGTTGACATACAGCCGCCATTTTGGATCCACCATTCTAAATTTCGCAATATGTCATATTGTTTGTCAAAGTACCTATGCAAACGTAGAATTTAAGCCCAAAAAGAGTATTTCAAATCGCCACTTTAATAATTTTTTATAAAAAGTAATTTTTTCAACAATGTTTTTCCTGACTCTCGACGCCATATTTAGGCGGCCATATTAAATTTCCCAATTTCACATCCTTGAGACTCTCCAGCGCAATCCTGACAAGAACATCTTAAGTCAATTCCTAGGGCCTTTTTGGTAGTAATTCAGCAAGTTTCTCGGACCCACCCATCAACAAATCACGTGCCTCTTTTGGGATCTCAGCGAAGCCCGCTGTTCGCTGGTTTGCACCTGCTGGTCTACAGGGTTCGATTCTGTTTGAGCAAGATTCACCATCATCCATCTCTTTTTAGGGTGCTTTTCCTTGTTGCTAAGAATCCGAGGATGTCCAATCAAGATTTTGGGTTCCTTCAATCTTTTAATGCATATATCCATTCCGAATTACCTAAGCAATCAGATATGGCCCTTCAAACACCGCCATAAATTTCGCAGTTTACTTAAGAAATTTATCGGAGAGGTTACATATAAGCTTTCACTAGAAGCTTATCACATTCTCGGTGATGTATCCTGTTTTGTTTGAGTTATGTTTCTCTGCCCTGTTTAAGGGCATGTCTAACAGGAGTCATGTGACCAAACTGATGCTCGATTTTTAATCTTTACTTTGGAACGATTTACTCTTCTCTTGAATAAAATATCGCTCTGAAACTTTGGGAAATGCAAAAGTAAACAGTAACTTACGTTCGGATACATCATTTGGGCGAAAATTTGCAAAAAAGTTTTCTCGAAGAAATTAAAACTGGAGCAAGGTCAAAATTTTTTTTTCAAACAACTTATATCCACACGAGATGAGATATCGAGTTGAAATTCTCGGAAATAACATAAAAGGCACAAATGAAAGTTTTTATGGTCCTAAATTATTTGCATTTGAAAAAAAAAAATTTTAATGAAAAACTAAATTTGAAGAATTACCGACTATACGAGAATTTCGGGGCCCACTTGACGTGGTTTGACTTAGTAGTCAATGAATACCACCTCCAGCAGTGATGTCATGATGATTGGCTGTAGAGATGCATAACTGCCTTGGGTGCTAATCTTGTTTTTCTGACAGATGTCACAGCTTCGTATCATCCCCTTCACTAACTTATTTAAGTTGGGGTGGTGGAAGTCTTCGGTGATCATGAGTTGACACTTTCGAGCTCCGATGTGGTCATAAACCGTGTGGCATTCCTTTATTATTCTTGTGATTGTTGATGTGGTCAGGCAAATTTTCCATTTGCCATTACATTTTTTATATAGGCAGTCTTCGCAGAGTAGGTATTCCTCTTTATTTTCAATATTTTCAATTACTTCATTGAGTCTAGGGTCTTCCCTTTGCTTCTCCATTAATATTGTGAACTCTTTCCTAAAAAGATTAGAGTGTCTTTTTGCTGAATGGTATATTATTCTTCGCATATCCTTGGTTTCGGGTTGATCTTCGTATCCTGTTGTTTGTCTACCCAGAACATCTGCAATTATATTTTTCTTTCCAGAACAATGTTCCACTCTTATTCGTTATTCCTGGAGCTTCTTTTTCGTTGTGTAGTAAGCTATCTCTGCCCCCTTCAAGGTTCAACTGTCACAAGCTATGATTCTTATGTCCTGTTCTTTATCAAGCGGGTAAATAACAATTCTTAAAGCATAATCGCTGGCGTCCGTTTGTAAGTAATAGGGTTTTGAGGGATCTGGGAAGTAGAGCACAATCCATGAGGAAGATAGCTTTTTTCATTCTTTCGAAAGCTTCTTGGTGTTTTTACTCCCATCGCCACTTGTTCCCCTTTTGAAACAATTTTAACATGAGTACCAATTCCTGAGACAGTTTCTCCGTAAATTTGGCACTGAAAATTACCGTTCCCAAAAATTCTTGGAATTGCCTTTTATTTCGTAGTGTACTCGCGTTCATGTCTAAGCTCGAAAGTACCCCTTGTTCTGACATCTTCGAAACAAAATTTCCATGTTTTCCATGCCTTCATGATCTTCTTCCGAAATCTCATTTAGCTTCCTTGTAACGAGGCCTAACCGGATTTTGTCAGATTTTTTTTCTGTCACGACTGAGGTGTTTATATAAGGACTAAATGGTCAACTAATAATTGCTGAGTCGATCATTGTTTATATTTCTTTATCAACCTGTTTTTCGTGATTGGCTGGAATTGGATAAGAATGTGCATGAGACAGTTTATTACTTTTTCACTTCTAGTCGATGTTGATAACATGAAATCCTTCCTGGTGTTTGGACATAAATTTCACGATACTTCCAGATAAGATCTTTGTATTTAAATTCATATTCTGGTGGTAGACTCATTTTCGTCTATTTTAATTTCTACGCCTTCAATTTGTAGGTCTTCTTCTGAGTTAATCTCGTCGTGTGTGAGATTTCGTGCCTTATGTGGCAATTTACTTCGTGACTTAAGCTTTACGAATAAATCAGCTAAATCATCCTTATAATAACGGAAGCGAGTTAAATAAAATGTTCCATTGTTCAACTGGAGATTAAAATAATTGGGTATTAAATTCGGAAAAGCACTGACGTTAAAAATTTCCAATAAGATCGCTAAGCGAAGTAAATTTAAGCTAACAAAAGGAGAAATAAAAATTTCGTTGATATTTCTTGTCACATTTGGTTTTTCTAAGCTAATAATCCAAGATAAGGGCGTTGGGGATCAAGTATAGTGATTTTGCATGTTGTTATTATAACTACGCCAATAGAGAAATTTGGACTTCCAGGATAGGCCCTACATAAACTGAAGTAAGTTGAAAAAAGCTCAACAGATAACTTAAGGGGTTAGTCGCAGTCAGAATTTTTGAAAAATCAATTTTTGGATTTTTGCATATTCTTGTATTATAACACCTTGAAAATATTCTGTACAATTTTAAAGTCGATCGCCCACAATTATGTGGAGAAAGCTCACAATGAGCTTGTCACCATCGCTGATAGACGGGCGCGAGACAGTACCCGGGAGGGAAGAATGCGTCGCAGACAAAAGCAAATTGACTTTTTGGAGGCTGCAGAAGCATCAGAGGGATTATTATACGCAACCGGAATAGGTGACGATATGTGGGTAAACACAAAAAAATTTTTTCGTATGTAAATTATACTTGAAACTTTGAATGCGTTTTTCTCGAAACCATGTTTTTGAAAACGGTAACCACAATTACTCGGAAATCACTTGATCGATTCACTTCAAACTGTGCAGGCTTCTTTAATGTATAAAAGTACAGTGCTTGATTGTATATTTTCTTTTTTGTTCAAAACTTTTTTTTTAACGACAAAAAACAAGTGATTTTTTTTACGCAAATCGGATGTCTAAGTTTGACCGGCCACCATTTTACCAAAAAAATTGTTTTTTTTCGAAGAGCTACGATTAAGCACCGTAGAAACTAAAAAACTAAAGAAATGATCATGGATTTCTGATTCCAGATAACCAGATAACTGGAGGTTCTAATAAACCTCAGAATAAGTATTAAATTCGTCATACCTGTATGTTATCTTTTGCTGTTTCTACACTAGGCACTTTCAAGGCCAGTAACCCTGCCAAAACACAGGGAAACCTAACATCCATGGTAGACGGAAATTGGGGAGATCAAACTCGCTACTTGTCAGAGGCCGAGCAGAGTTATGGAACCGATCACGGAGCAAAGGCAGCCGAGCGGAATTGTGGAACCGATCACGGAGCAAGAGCACGAACCGGG
>JAUMHM010126730.1:0-19297 GCA_032362435.1 Melikaiella ostensackeni
AAATAAAGAGAGGGAGATCCAAAGAAACAACAGGACACGAAGCCAGTCTGAGCGCTTCGTTGCTGGAGAGAAAAAAGCCCCGAAGAAAGCCGACGGCGAGCGAGAGGCGCCGAATGTATCCAAGCTAAAGGAAGCTACCCTAGAGCCTAAAACTACAGTCACGTTCAATTCACACCCTCCTTCGCCCCACCCCTCAAAAGCGAGTAGTGCAAAATCCAAGCGGTCAAGTGCCAGCGCGCGAGAGAGAAGGCGCATAAAGATAGAACTCCGTGAAGCTGAGGAATTCTTGAGACTCGAAGAAGCAGAGGCTCTCAAACAGCTTGAACGAAAAAAGAAAATGATACAACTACGAAGCAAGCAGCAGCTGGTTGATCTTGACGAAGAAAGCAGCCTAGAAGATGCAAGCTCCGATGAAGATGAGAACAACGAAGACCAGGACAACCTGTCATGTGCCAGCGAGCAGTTGGCGAAATCGAAGGTGAGATCGTGGATAGCGACACTGGTAAGGCAAGAGGAATCGCGGGAAGCGATAGTCACAGCTGAGCGAACAAAATCAGCAATTTTCCCACATCCGTGCCAAGAAACTTGCAGAGCTGATCTGAAACTGGACCGGTACCTCGCGAGGCAGACGATAGGCAAGAATCTTCCTAACTTCAGTGGCCAGGCAATCGAGTGGCCGCTATTCGTGAGTACCTTTAAACAAACGACTACTGACTGCGGGTTTACACCGAGTGAAAACGTGACACGATTGCGAAACTGTCTGAATGGAGATGCATTAGAATCAGTGCGGTCGTTATTAATGACAACGAAAGTCGATAAAATCATGGAAATTTTGGAGAGACGATTCGGTCGATCTGAACACGTAATTCAAGCGCTGATACGCAGCTTAGCCGAGTTTCCAAAAATGAAGGACTATAAGCCGGACAGTATCGTCAAGTTTGCGACCGCGGTAACAAATTTCGTAGCTACAATAGAAGCTTTAGAACGGCCGGAATACCTTTCGAGTACCATCTTAGCTGAACAACTGATACAAATTTGCCGATAGCAATGAAGCATAGATAGGGGGAAAGGGTAGCGAATAAGAAAATTCCGCTAACGTTGACAAGTATTTCCGATTTTCTCGACGCGGAGTCCGCGATAGTAAGCGCATATTACAATCCGCTTCTAGATGGGAAGCAGATGAAGAGTGGTAAGACGGTGCTTATACTTTCAGACAGCAGCGAATCAAAGGACGACAAGTGCACTTACTGTGAAAATAAACACGAAATCGCGAGTTGCAGCGAATTTAAAAAACTGGACATAAATGCACGATGGAAGTGGGCCACGGGAAAGCGCGTGTGTTTCAAATGCTTGTCGGATAAGCATCGTATGCGACAGTGTAAGCGAAAACAGTGCGGGAAGAATAATTGCACTAGAGGACATCACCCTCTTTTACATTATGAGCGTCGCGAAAATCCCACAACCACAGACAGTCGCGTTAAAAGTTTAGATTCAGGGAAAGCTGAAATAAATTTGGTCGAGAAAATTAACATCGTTCGAAAGAATAAACGGCGGGTGTTAATGAAGATCGTGCCGGTGACTTTAGAGGGCCCAAAAGGTCAAGTATCCACTCACGCGTTTTTAGATTCGGGCTCGTCCGTGACGATAATAAAAAATGACTTGGCGCGTCGATTAGGTCTTCAAGGGCGTGTTGATCCACTGCACTCAAAATGGATGAATCAAATGACATACGAAGATTCTACCTCCAGGCGAGTATCAGTGAAGATCACAGGGAACGCTGACACGTTTTACCTGAAAGATATTCGGACCCTAGAAGGCCTTGACTTGCCATGTCAACCGGTCGAGATGGACGTTGCCGAGTGGGCACACTTGAAAGATATGGACCTTCCCGACACCGCTGGAGTCACCCCCGAGATCATGATCGGAGAGGATTACACCCACGTCAAGATTCCGTTGAAACTCATCGTAGGAAAGACGAACGAACCCGTCGCGACACTGACGCCCTTAGGATGGACGATACACGGACCCTTTATGGCGGCAGGGGTGAACGAGGAGTGTATATTGTTCGTCCACCACACCGAAGATGAGGACCTTGGTCAACAAATGAAAAAATTTTGGAACGTAGAGAGCTTTGGTGTTGATATCCGAGTCAAGGCTCTGCGTTCCAAGGAGGATCAACGAGCAGAAGAGATCCTGAACCGAACTACTCGTCGACAGGCCGACCACTGGGAGACAGGACTACTCTGGAAGAGTGACAACGAAGTGCTACCAGACAGTAGAAAGATGGCCGAGCAACGGTTTCGTACGCTGGAGAAGAAAATTGAGAAAGATCCCGTTTTCAAGGCACAGTACGAGAAAAAAATCGAGGAATATTGCTCAAAGGGGTATGCGCGAATACTGACCGCAGAAGAGGAGAAGAAGATCGGCCCGAGAACCTGGTATTTACCTCATTTTGCAGTTACGAACCCTAACAAGCCAGGAAAAATTCGCTTAGTTTGGGATGCCGCAGCCAAGGCACAGGGAGTGAGTCTTAATGACAGACTTTTAAAGGGACCCGATCTCTATAACTCACTGACTGGAATCCTCTCAATATTTCGCGAACGACCCGTAGCTATATGCGGGGACTTGAGAGAGATGTTCCATCAGGTACGGATTCGAGAGGAGGATCGCGGGAGCCAAAGATTTTTAGGTCGGAATAACCAGACGGGAGAGCTGATAACACTGCAGATGGAGGTTATGATCTTCGGGGCAGTTTCATTACCGTACGTTGCGCAGGAGATCAAAAATCGCAACGCCGAAGAATATAAGAAACTGTATTCAGGGGCAAGTCAAGCAATAATTGAACCTCACTATATGGATGATTATCTTGACAGTACAGCCACCATCGAGTAAGCTGTCTCTAAAGCGCGACAGGTAGCGCACATACATCAAGAAGGAGGATTCGAAATCCGCAACTGGACATCGAATTCAGAGGAAGTCTTGAGTGCGCTTCCCATCAATTCTGTTGCGCAGCGAGGTAAAGAGGTAGCTCTCGGAGAGGAAGAATTCACTCGAGTTCTAGGGGTCACGTGGTCACCGGAAAAAGACATTTTCATTTATACCGTCAACTTTCCGCGAATAGACAGACGTTTAATGAGCGGAGAAAAGAGACCGACAAAACGCAAAGTCCTAAAACTGATTATGTCTCTGTTTGACCCACTGGGACTCTTATCAGTGATAAATATCCGAGGCAAGTTCCTCATGCAGGACATCTGGCGAACCGGACTTGACTGGGATACCTTACTTCCAGAAGATTTAACGCTGAAATGGACAACGATTCTCGAAGATCTGAAAGAAGCGAGCAAACTGAGAATTCCACGCTGCTATGCCTTGGGAAACGGTGAGTTACGTGAAGTTCAGCTTCACATTTTCTGCGACGCGAGCACACAGGCATTTTCAGCAGTCGGATATTTCTGACTGGAGGGGGAGGTAGGCTCACGTACGACCCTAGTAATGTCCAAGAGCAGAGTCGCGCCTCTAAAACCGCTCCCCGTTCCATGATTGGAACTTCAGGCAGCAGTGATGGGCAGTAGGCTGACTGAAACAATCATCACACAGCACACCCTGAAGATAGATAGGATCCGATCGGACGCAAGGAAGTATCAACCCTTTGTAGCGCCTCGGCTAGCTGAGGTACTGGACTTGACTTCGGTAAATGAGTGGAGGTGGGTACCGACGAAGATTAATGTAGCGGACGATGCTACTCCGGATACGGAGCATATTGAAATAAATTCTTTTTGTCGATGGTTTACGGGCCCGGAATTTTTATTAAAGAAAGAAGACGAGTGGCCGAAAGAGACTTCGGAATCGGAAGTTTCTAAGGAAGCAGAGAAGGAACTCAAACGAGAGTTCATACTTTTTCTTGATGAACAACAACCACCTCTTATAAATTTTTCCAGATTTTCTTCATGGACCAGACTGATCTGCACGATGGCGAGAGTTTTTCGCTTCATACAGAAGTGTCGTGGCAAAGGAATAGGAGGCAGGGAGCTGACAGTGCCAGAAATTGAAAAAGGTGAGAAGGAAGTGCTAAAACTGGCACAAGAACAGGATTTCGCGGATGAGCGAAAACGACTGCAGCAGAATAAGGAGCTGCTACCTACTTCGAAGATCCTGGAACTTTCACCGAAGCTAGATGAGGACGGACTACTGCGAATGAATGGCAGGATCCGGAACAACACGTACAGCCAATCCGTACGGGAGCCTGTCATTCTGAATGGCGGAAACCCAATTGTGCAGCTCTTGATCGCATTCTACCATGAGAAATCAGGACACATTGGGCGAGAACGAGTAATAAACGAACTTCGTTCCAAGTACTGGATCACGAAGATCCGAAGCGCAGTAAGAGCCCAGGGGTACAATTGCCTAACCTGCAGACAACGGAAGGTAAAGCCTCAACAACCGGAAATGGCTCCATTACCCGACATGAGAACCGATTCTTTCATCGAACCCTTTACCAACACAGGGGTGGACTACTTCGGCCCATTCCAGGTGACAATAGGAAGAAGGCACGAGAAGAGGTACGGGGTATTATTCACCTGCCTAAATGTACGAGCTATACACTTAGAGCTTGCAAGCTCTTTATCAACGGACTCCATGATCATGGCCCTGAGACGTATGATCAGTCGCAGAGGAAAACCGACTAGACTGTTTTCAGACAACGGCACCAACTTCGTCGGCGCAAATATAGAACTGAGAAAAGCGCTAGAGGAGTTTGACCAGGACGAGATGCTGCGACAAACTGCCATTAACGGAGTAGAGTGGCACTTCATCCCACCAGGAAGTCCGCACATGGGAGGAAGCTGGGAACGGCTAGTGGGGTCCGTGAAACGAGCACCACAGGCGACGTTGAAGGAGCGAGCACCGAAAGAGGAAGTCCTTCAAACCTTATTTGCTGAAGCCGAGTTCTCGGTGAACAGCAGACCGTTGACTTATGTTTCAGATGATCCAGCCGACCCAGAAAGCATCACACCCAACCACCTTCTTATGCCGTGGAGGAAACACGACAAGGTTCCGGGGGCACCAGGAGTTTTCCTAACCAACAACCTGGTGCTCAGAAAGCAGTGACGCAGATCGAAAATCCTGGCTGATCAATTTTGGCATCGATGGGTGAAGAAGTACCTGCCATCACTCAATCGGAGAACGAATTGGTACCGCCGAACGAAAAATCTAGAAGCCGGAGATTTCATTGTTATCTGGGATAACCAGCTTCCAAGGAACCAGTGGATGCGAGGGGTCAGCACGGCTGTGTATCCTGGCAAGGATGGCCGCGTTCGAGTTGCGGACGTAAGAACGACTACGGGGGCGTATAAATGGCAAGCTACCAAGTTGCGCGTTCTTGTGAAACGAAATAGTAGTCCTGATGACACAGAAATACAGGAGGGGGAATGTCGAGGACGAAATTTGTAACTAGGGCAAATACTCTTGACGATCCGTCACTGAAGGGGCCCTCCGGAAAATCTACAGAGATTTTCCGACTGGCCTGGTACAAGTGAAAGTGAGAGGGGTGGACCGTCCAGGGTAGCGTCCTAAGAGTCAGTTCGTGATTAACAAGAGCATTGACCGCCCACGTCAATTACTTTGAAAATCGGCAGAGCGTCCCTTTTGAAATGTTCGAATTATTGTGTTTGAATTATAACTTTGACTTTTCCGTATATTTAAATCAATTTCCGGTTTTGTTTTCAACTTTCAATATTTCCTGGAATTGTGCAATAACGAGTTTCGATTCCATTTAATAAATCCTGTTTTTTCTGTTAATTCCGTGTGACTTAAACAAATGCGCAGTTTGAGCAATTTTCGAGTGTTTGAGGTACTTTTTTTTCTAAAAGTGCTTTGCTTGACTTGGAAGTGTTGTTGCAATGAACTGCCATATGTTGCAATTTTATGACAATTTTGTGATTTTTATGAACAAATTCTATAAACAAATGCACAGTTTGAGCGATTTTTGAGAGTTTCAGTTACTTTTTTTTAACGTACTTTGTTAGTCTTGCTGGTGATACTTTTGTAAACTATATTGTTATTTCATGACAAATGTGATTGTTATAAACAAATTTTTTAAAGGAATGCGCAGTTATTTACATTCATTTATTTTTTCTCGAAGTAGACGGCTAACTTCAGAATGGTATTGACTATTCCGTGGGTATAACATTCATTCGTTTTTTATTGAAATAGATATCTCACTGCAGGCTGAAACTGCTATTCCTTGGTTATCACCTACTTTTGTTTTTTCTTTAAGTAGACGATTTCAGCAACTCGTGTTAACAGGCTTTTAACCGTGGTGTTTTAAGAAATATTCTTCTTATTTTTGTCTGTGGCTCATTGAATTCTTCCATTTTTGCCTTTTCTGTTTCAATTAATTTTTAGGTTTTGTTTTATTTCTCTTTTGTATTTCTTCGTTAGTAAGTATTGTTTTGGATAACTCCTGAAATGGGTGACGTTGAAGTCAAAAACAAAATCCTGTCGGATATATTGATAAGTAGTATAAAGTCAGGCGAGGGGATTAGTGTTGGAACTTTAGAAAATTTTATCAAAGAGAAATTTGAAATGAAGGAATATGAGGTTGAATTAGTTGAAGAAAAGCTTCTTCGACACTTCATTCCCGCTTTTAGAAAAAAAAGAAGCGCCTCTTTTCATAAAGAAGAAGTATATGAAAGCACACATCAAAATTCGACTAAATACAGTATCTACTGAAGACGGCATTTCCGATGAAAACATATTTATGGTATCTATCGTACCCTTATGCTTAGATGTCTAATCTCCGCTCGAATCACCTGAAACATTTCCTCTCGAGTCTTCGGTACTTTGGGACAATCCTCGGCCAGGTTCTGCCAGGTATTGTCGTCCGTTGATGTTCGAATACACAAAGGAAACAGCCCATAAAACTGGATTAGAAGTCAATTCAATAAAAAAAGAAATTGCTGCACTATCACCAACGACCATTAAAATCAATAATTTCAAATTTTTTGTACATCATAAAATGGTTTTCACAATAGTTGATGGAAAAGTGTGCCAGGCAGTTTCTAAAACACCTTTAGCCGCATCCTGCTTCATATGTAAAGTAAATCCTTCAGAAATTAACGATTTAAAAAATGTTCAGAAAAGACCTGTGCAGCCAGAAAATTACGAATTTGGAATTTCTCCACTCAATGTACGTATACGCTTTATGGAGTGTCTTCTGCATATAGCGTATCGTGAAGATTTCAAGAAAAGCTGGACGACTCTACAGGATGAGGAAAAAAAGCTGATGGCTGAAAGAAAGAAGGCTATTCAAGAGAAGTTCAGAGAAAGAATGGGGTTAATTGTTGATCGTCCGAAGCAAGGCAGTGGCATATCCAATGATGGGAACACTTTGCGCAGACTCTTTCAAGATCCAGAGCTGACAGCGAAAATCACAGACATCAATCTCCAGCTTATAAAGAATTTTCGTAACATACTGCAGGTTTTAAATTATGGAAAGGAAGTCCATCCAAGTAAGTTTGACTTATATTGTTTGAAGACTGCCAAACTGTATATTTAACAGCCCTTTTTCCTATTGGTCAGCTGACTGCAGAAGCGCAAGAAGCATGAAATAAAGATGTTGGTCGCATCAGAGTTTTTCCAAGGCCTTACGTTTTGAGTTACATCCAGTGATATCATTTCTCGGAGGACATCCCTATCTCTAATCCCTTTCACATCCCGAATCACGCTCTTCAACAATTGCAAATCCGTTGGGTCAGGATAGGGCGGGGCCTATGAGACTTTTTTCGCTTTTCACCGCCAGGACGTCTAACGGAATCAATTTGATCCATTTGCAGATCGCTGTTAAGATGAGATTTTAAAATTTCACAAGCCACGTTCTCCAGATTTTCATCGCTCTCCTCAGCAACTCGAAACATGATCAAATTATCATTTCTGAGAGCTATGTCCATAGCCTCTATTTTTCGGTCCTGCTCCAAGATGACAGATTTTGATTTTTCTTGTTGCTTTTTGAGTTCCTTGTTTTCAAGCGTGAGTTGATCAACCTTACTGTGGAGGGACGAAAGCGAAGTTTCCAAGTTTCCGAATTTATGCATCAGCAGCTCAAATTTGTTCTCAGTCCTGTTCAAGGTCATTTTGACTCCACTTTGAAGGAACAATGATGATCAGACACAAGCACCGGCTAGAGATACGTAGACGATACGTAGAGGAAACGTGATAAGCGAACACGCGCACCCCTTTTAGACGCTATTACTAGACGAAGTAACCGCACTGCATCCAAACTGAATTTGTTTATCTAACAATAATGACTGTTAATCACACTAGAACCACTTCAAAAAGTATATTTCTTATAATTTACCAGTAAAACAACCAAAGTTTGGAGAGCGAACTAACATGCGACCGACTGCCATACTGGCTGAGTGGCAACTCCTCCTATCCCTAGTAATTGTGTAATGGTGAGGCCTCCAAAAATTAACGCGAAAGTACTGAAGCTCCCTCTTCATGAGTCGGTTATAACAAGAGATAACTGGCTCGTCTCCAAGCAGAAGAAAATAATGTTATGCTTGTCAGCCTTGGTACCACGGTAGACAAGCTACTCACAGAGGACGATATCAGTAAATTGAGTCTCATCGGAAACCTTAGCAATATAGGAAGACTGCTTATCGACCTTCAAAGGGAAGAATCGATCACAAGCATGTCACTGATGTTGAGAACTTTGAATGTCTCCCTGAAAAGCACCTTGAGTGAAACTCTGACTGACGAATGGCTTTTTGGTAAAAGATTAGAGGATGATATTAAGACTGCGAAATTACTCCAAAAATCCAGTGGAGAAATGAAATGCTTTCCCAAGGCAACCACGTCAAAGAAAGCACCAAAAAACTCGAAGGGCCCGCCCCGTCAACAACCGTTCAGGCGTTAACCGTCGGTGGAGAGTGAGCAACGGGAAGGAAACAACCTCAACAAGGGTACCGGAAGCCACAAGGGAGCCAGAACGGGGGTCGAGCACGGGGACAACGGCCGAGATTTTGGGGGAGATACAACTAACTAAAGTAAGTATTGTCGGTGGCTGGCTGAGAGAGTTTAAAGCGCAGTGGGAAATCATTGCTGGAGACCAAGTGATTTTGAAATGCATTGATGGATATGAAATACTTTTATAACAAATTGTATTTCAAAACAATACGTGAGGCAAAGTCCATTTTGGGACAGTGGGATATGTTGTTAGAAAAAGGTGTCGTTCACAAATGCCGCTTTGATTGATCAAGGTTGTTTCATGGCATCCTTAGATCTGCAAGATGCACATCATCTGGTATCTGTGTCAAATGAAAGTCGCGAATATTTAAGATGCTACTTTTTGGGACAGGTATACGAGTACAATTGTTAACCTTCTGGCTCAAATACTGCCCCATACGTATTTACGAAAATAATGAAGCCAGTGTTAGCACATCTACAAGATACAGATACCTTCGTTAAATTTTAGACTCAATCAAAATGCTCCTTGAGCTCTCTGATGTCAAAAGATTTAGGATCTCAGAATTAGTGGCCGAGTTCCTGGTAACAAAAAGATGTAAAACACGCGAATTTGCATCATTTGTAGGGTCACTAATTACCTGTTGCCAAGCTGAAAGATATGGATGGATTCACGTTAAAGATTAAGAACCAGAGAAAATAAAAGCCTTGAGGTGTAATGATGATGATTCTGAAACACAAATGAAAATTAACTCTAGCGTAAAGGAAGAATTAGAATGGTGGAAAGCGAATATTTTCACAGTCAATAATCTGATACTGAGTCCAAAATTTCATCCAGTGATCTTTTCAGATTCTTCTCATTCAGGTTGGGGCGCGTGTTCATCTGTTACGATATTCAAATAGGGCCCCACACCCTCTCTAGTCAAAGCTTTCCCTGATGGCAGGAGTGTTATCAGGAGACCCTTGACTTCAAGAGGTATACCTGCAGAGACTATCGATATTACAATTGCGTCTATCAGTAAATCATCACTGCGACAATATATAGTGAGGTACCAACCAAGAGATGGTGGCAATTCTGTAGAAAATAAGAATCAGATCAGAGCCACCCATTCCCAAATTAGAAGTATATAGACCCCCTTGTTAGTTACTTTAAGATAATGAGAAGTAGAGAGGCATACGCCTTATGGAACCGTAGACGGAAGGAGGTAAAATCCTTCTGAAGTTTTGAAACTTTGGGACCATCTGTAGGTAAAGTAGGGGTACTACCAGTGATCTCTGCGGAAGAGGCTACTACATACAATTCTGATAGAACTTCACTTACAGGTGAGTTCGTTTAATCGTTGACTCTATCAAGATTTGCTCATGTTAGTAATGTCAACAGTTTTGAATAATCAAGCTTCACGGTAGCGAATCATCACCAAGTACTGAAAGAAAAGAACAAAAAGATTCTGAATATACATACCAGGAAAAAATGTGCCATGTCGGACAAAATAAGGAAAAGAAGAAAATCGCTACCGGGAATTATTATCTGTATCATAAATGATTTTGAACACTGAAGGTGGAATATCTCACTTAATTTATGAGATATCTTGGCCAAATGTGGTGGGTATACAGAACCTACCAAAGTACAAAAATTCTGTGAGTTTAGAAGATGTTAATTGGAGATTCAAGAAATGAGCTACAATTGAATTTTCAAAAAAAGATTCTTTCGATAAAAAGTCGTCTGCAGACTATAATTTTATTCCAATGATCATAAAACTCTGACAATCACAGCTCATTTCACGATTTGACGTATAATTCAGGACGAAATAAATTCGCAGTTGCATCCGTCGAGAAAAGATGATTCAAAAGGGTGATTTTTGAAACACAGACCAAGATACAGCTTACGTGCTTATATCAAATGAACTCAAATTTTTATTTTAGGGGGATGTCATCAGATTCTAAAAGTAGTTTTGATGATTTGATGAGTTTAAATTACATTGATTCACATTAGAAGTTGTTCACTTTTTAGTCATTTCCACTTATTTTTTAATGATTTCTAACATGCAGACACACTTGCAGCCAAAACCATTCAATCGATTTCGATGAAACTTTGCAGAAACATAGTATACTATTTTAAATATGCAGGCGCATCGACAGCCAAAACTAATCGGCCTATTTATCTTTTCATGCAAAACTATCGTGTTTCAGAAAATATTAATAATTGGAGATTGTGTTTATTCATGGTTAACCCGCAACTTTGACCCAAAACAGTTGTAAAACTCTTAGAAATTAATAGGCATATTGAAATTGAAATTTTCACATTTGTCATCATTGCTTTCTGCAAAAATCTATAATTTATGATTCATCTAACCGAATGCGGCAAAAAGAGATCTTAAACATAATTTAAACTCATGAATCCTAATTTAATTTGAGGTAACAAAAATATACGTACAAACCTATCATCGACTAAGTTATACTGAACTTTGACCAGCCTGTTGAAGAAAATCGCTCACAATAATTATTCTATAAGTTTGAATGATATTAATAGAAAATTGGAGAAATCTGTTGACCCCAAAATTTAAAAAAAGTTCTTAAGAAAAAGTCGATCGTAGATTACAATTTTATTCCAAGGTCGTCAGTTTCATTTATTACTATGTGTGGATTATTATTATCGCGAAAAGAAATTAACGAAATCCCACCAAAAACACTGCTTGTGAAAAAAATCCGCTAAGTACATGACTATTAATATTTTATTTATTTATGTTAAAGGTAATCAAAGTTGTGAAATCAAAGAATGAAGCCAGGTACGAATAGTAGAAAATTTATGAATTGAAGTATTCTTTGATTGAAGAAATTAGATTAGTGAATTACTTTATCAAACAATTTTTTTGTTTGATAACAAAAATAAATTGAAAGTTCAGAGAAATAAAAAAAAATTTGGCGGGCCTATTATTCTCTTCAGATAATAAGCATAAGTGTGCTGATAATAATGATGAAATGCAATAATAATACGACAATAATAACGATGATAACGATAATAATAATAAAAATCGTAGTATTTTTGATGGGATTATTTAATATTTTTGATATGATTATATTACTGCAAACATAATACAAATTTTACGTGGTTATTTATTTGTGCATATCCACTGCTCCATTCAATATGGAATCAAGTTCGTGTGAGGCTGTATATGAAGAATCAGGCTACAGTTGCTCCGTATAGCCAGTCCATATTTCGTTTTTCGAGAAGTTTAGGAAAATTTTGCATATTAGAAACAACTTTATGAAATGTTAAGAACTTTAATATGTTCGAAACAATTTTTATTGTTTTAGAGCACATTAACAAAAAGCAGAGTGGACAGCGACAGGAAAAACCGGAAAAAGTCGGGGAATTCGAAAAATCTGGAAAAGCCAGGAAAAGTCAGGGAATTTTGGTAGAAGTCAGGACTTATGAAAAATATCGATGACTATCGAAACTGGGATGAAATTCGTGAAACAAAGTAATTTTTTGCCATTAACGAAGATATGGACTCGATGCGAAAAAAAATTACATGGTTCCACGAATTTCATTCCTATGAAAGGGTACTTCGCAGACTCAGATAAAATAGTGAGAGTAAAAATAGTGGGGGGATTTCATCTTTCGGTCAGAGAAATATCAGAGAAAAGTCAGAGAATTTTGAAATCCGTTTTCGCTCGCCAGCCTGGAAATTGTTTTGGGCACATTAACATTTTTTAAATTTCATAAAGTTGTTTCTGAAACGCAAAGTTTGCCTTAATTTCTCCAAAAACGAAAATTGGACCTATGCATTTATGGCCGCTCACTGCTCGTATTACGTGCTGCAGAACGGTCTGCTTCTTTATTTTATTGCAAAAAACCGAACTTTGGCCACAAATATTTATTGAAGTGAAAGACGATCAACATTAAATACTTCGTTTGTCAAGAAGCTAAATTTTAAATTACACAGTAGCCCTTTTTGAAAAAAATAGCCGATGGCATCTGCATTTAATCAGTTGCAAGCTAAAATTGATTGATCTCTGTCACATTTTATTCGTAGAAGAATAGGAGATCTTTTGAGAGAGAAATAGATGAAAGGTGCCAGGGCATGAAGGCATAAGTCCCATACCCCGACCTTTGGAGGAGGTTAAAAAAAACTGTCTATGTTTGACGCACTCAATTTCAAACAAAAAACAAAAAATGATCCCGTCAAAAAAATTATTTGAAGCCAATAATACGAGTTTCCGAAATTTGGCATTTACGCCCTTATGCAGTCACAACCTTCATATATGCATCTCTTAGGGGGTAGGAAAAATGCTGCAGCCATAGTGCTATTTCTGACAATTATGCTTCTAATCTTAAACAGTGAATTTCTTGTTTGACTTCAATATTCCACTCGAATCTTCAATCAGTTTATTTTCCGTCGTAATACATACATACGTTTGATTGTATCCAAGATATACTCAATATGATAAGAATACATTTTAAATTATTTTATATTTTATCAGTGGGGAATCATATTAATCCATAAAACAGTTTTCAACATACTTCAAATTAGGATAAATATTAATTGTAATTATAGTACATAAATAAATTTTAATTGGAGAAGACCTCGGAAAAGAGAATTTATTACATTTCAAATATGAGCAAATTTAAAAAAAAATATCGACTGAGATATTTATCAGAGATAAATCATGATAATTGACAATTGTAATATTAACCAAAGCTAAAAAATGTTCTCATTACCTACAAAAAGCACGCAACTTGTAAACCACGTTCCTGACAAGAAGTTATGTAATTTTTTACAGACTCAATAAATCCACTGTCGAGGGCCACCATTATGTGCCGAAACGTTCAGTTCAATTAATAAGTAATTGAGTTGAATTATTTTAGACCCTTAAGCCAAATCTACCGAGAACTATTTCACAATTTCATATTCAAAGCCATTCTGGTCTCCTATTCCCATCTAACTTAGTAACATTGAGTATTCGTCCAACCTCATCTGGATCAAACACAAATTTTAAGTCTGTATCTAGTATATTGAATTGAAAAAATTTGTCGTACACAGTATCAGGACTTGTCCGAATAATATGAGTATTAAATGGATGGTGACGATTTGCCCTTGTTGCTGCAAAAAGGGTGATATTTTCCACGTGAAATTCTGCCTGTGTTATATATTGGTTTAGATTTCATATACGGTGACTGACGAGGAATGTACTTACAACGTACGCTAGTCGCAGGCTTGACTTGCTAAAGTGGAGACGAGCATAGCTGAAGTCTTACCTCAGAGCATGAGAGGGGGTGGAGAAGCAAGTATCTGGCCTTACTCCCTCTCATGCTCCTAGGTTAGGCTTCAGCTATGCTGTATATAATCCGTATTCGACTACGCAACTACACTCTGACTTGTGAAACATTAGAATGTATCAAAATTTGCAATGTGTGAACGTGCAGACTACGTGGCAGCAGCAATAAAATGTATCATGATGAAGTATCCCCTTGTTGAAAAGAGCAAGACGCAATTTTATCGCCATAATATTACTTTAAAAATGAACAATCGATAATGTTTATTATTTGATATAATAATTTGTTTGTAACAAATAACATTACTTATCAATCTTCTTCTACTTCAGCACACCCATGCGCATTAAATATAAGAAATATTGAGCGTAGGAAAGTTTTTTTGACAAAAAGGTGGCAGAAAAAGTAGAGAATCAACATTTGTTCGCCATTTGAATTAATATAAAATCTCAAACAGCAATGCGAAAATCGCTCAAAAATTCCAATTTTAAATTAAATTATAAATACCAAAAAATGCGTTCTGAAGTTATTTTCCCTTTCTGCCTATAATTGCGCGTGGATAGTGAGGCCTCGCGGCGGCACTGAAAAATTAATATTTACAAAAAGTCACGAAGTGTCCACCAACTTTTTTCTTCGAATCGACGCAGAAAATTATAAAGATTTAAAATATTATTATTTAAAGAAATCAAAAGTATAATTTTCAGCGAAAAATTCATTCAAAATTTTTTTTCCTCATTTTTTTTAGTCCGCTTTTGATTTTTGTTTGTCTTCTAATTGCATCAGAAAGCCTATCAATTATACGCTTCACCTGCAATAATCTTCAAAATTCGATCAGCGGTTTAGAGGATATGGGGTTTCAGAGAAAGTTGGTCTCAAAATTCAAAGTCCTGGGACTCTTTAAATTTTTTGAATTTTGGGAAACTATTCTGACCATTAACCTCACTCACCCAACACTAAAGTTTCAATAAGTTGCATCAAAATCGCTAGCTCCCCCCCCCCCCCTAAAATTCTCATATTCTTCAAATGGATTGACCCTACTACTACAGCGGACTAAAGAATAAAGACAGACACCCACGTAAGAAGGCTTTTTTCTCACAGCACTTAATAAAATATTATGGGATTCTATGCAATATTTGCAATTATAAAAAATTTTCTAATATCATATTACGTGCTGCAGAACAGTCCGCTTGTTGATTTTACTAAAAAAAATCGAAGTGACAAAGAATAGACTTGATTCCATATTGCATGCAGTAGTCAATATTTAAATATTTTAAGAGTCTACTTTCAATAATCTCTCTCCTGCTATGGCGTTAAAAATATTTAGGATTTGTACACCTTTTCATTGACAAAATTTGACAGTTTATGAATAATTGTTCAGTCATCAGGGTTTCGTAGGCTACCCTCATAACTACGGTCGGATGTCCGTCCGCCCGTCCGTCGTTTACCACTTCTAGCTGCTACAATATTTGTGCTAGAGGGTTGAAATTTGGTATGGATGATACCCAGCCGAACTTTACTGGAGAAAAAATATTTACATCTTTTTATCTATTATAGTTTCTTTATGTGTGGCTAGAAACTAAAAAAAATGAAAAAATTTGTGAAGGCTTTTTAGACCTCTAAACTGAAAGCTTTTCTTTCAGTCCGATTATTCTTGGGGACGGCTCAAATCGAAGCTCTTAACATGTAGAATTGCGATAAAGAATACAATATTTTACGTTATATATTTTTATCCTGTAGACTACGGAACCCTTCCTTGAGAGCACTTGCCGATCCCTTCGGCTTTTTTTTGATATTTTCATTTTTTTAAATGAGAAAATTCAAAAATATGTTTTTATTCATTTCATAATTGTGAAAAACATGAAAATTGAGCGTTTTTAAAATTTTTTTATTGGCATTTTTTTTAATTATTATGTTTCAGTTTTTAAAGCAAATGATTTTCTATCCTTCTTTTCGCTAATTTCATTTCCAAAATAAGTGAGGATTGTAAGAAAAATAGTAAAACAAATTTAATTCATAAATATAAATTATAATATATTATATAATATATATTTATAT
This sequence comes from Melikaiella ostensackeni, assembly GCA_032362435.1. Classification (NCBI taxonomy): domain Eukaryota; kingdom Metazoa; phylum Arthropoda; class Insecta; order Hymenoptera; family Cynipidae; genus Melikaiella; species Melikaiella ostensackeni. The sequence goes on from JAUMHM010126730.1 coordinate 16,292, forward strand.
AAAACAAAGTTAATTTATAATGGATACGTAATTAAATTAATTAATCTAAACGCAGTTGGATCATAAATGTAATTTATTTAGTTTGCTTCATACATGATTTTAATTAAGTCGCTTATTTAATTTATATATCTTCGTTAATCGTAGTATGTTGCTCTCCCGGAGAAGAAGTGTGTTTTTTTCTCATTTATTACACTTTAGCTACGAATATTTTTTGAAATAAAAGGCAAGCAGTATTAAATACTGCGTTGTTAGTAATTTTCGACTAAGCTATTAAAATCATAATTGTTATCAACTGTGATATCAATCTGAGATAACAAAAATGTTATTACTCCGAAGCAAAATCCACTCACAATTATCTTACAATTTTATATTTGAATCCGAAATAAATATTCAAAAAATTAATTTACAATATATGGAATATCTCACATTGAAATACTCAGAAACTTTATTCCGAAGTGGAACGATGGGGACATTTGAATCGCAAAGATGTCCTGAGTAGTAAAATGTAAAAACGTACATGTAAATTCCTCTTTTATTTATAATTATTCAAATATAACAAGCTGATTAGTACCTACATATGTTTTAATAACTATAAGGATGTAAAGCAAAAACTGGAAACTTCGGAATTCATAACAAATTTTGCTAATAATTAAGCATTTTCCTAATGCAAGAGGCTTTCGATAAGGTGAATAGAACTAAACTTTGGAAAGTCATGAAAGAGTATGGAGTGTATGATTGGGTTCTTGAAGTAGAGGGCGACACTGCATACGGGCATAAGTGCCAAATTTCGGAAAATCGTGTTATTGGTTTGAACTACTTGTTTTTCCCTAACTCATGTCCCTGTAGAAGATTTTGGTCCAGCTCGACCTGGAAGTAGGGCAAAATCCATATTTGGTAATTCAAAGAAGAATAATAATTACTTGTTTTCGCCTGTTCTTCTAACGATTCAATAGTGCTAATTAATAGATGGAAAGAACTTTCTTGTTTTTTTTTTAATTAAAAGAGAAAAAAGTTATGCAACTATTCGTGTGTCCATATTTTCGTTTCTGGGGACACGTCGTACCTTTGACGAAGATATTCCTTGAAAGTGGTTGCCTTTTTTAGGATGTTCTTTTCGTGTTTCAATAGAGCTGAATAATAGCTCAAAAGTAATTTCTTGTTTTTTTTTAATTGAAAAATAAAAAAGCTGTGCAACTTTTTCTAAGTCAAAATCGGAGTTTTTTGGGTCGTGACGTTCTTTGATAAGAGTTTTCTCGCAGACGGTTGCTTCTTTTAAGCGCTCCTTAGGCGATTCAATAGAGCTAGTTAATAGCTCGAGACTGTTTTCATTTTTTTTTTAAATTAATAAATAAAAAAGTTGTGTAACTCTTACAGAGTAGAAATCGGCGTCTTTTAGGACACGCTGTTCCTTTGACACGAGTTTTCTCACAGATGGTTGTTTTTTTTCAGGCGTTTCTTTCTTGATTCAATGAAGCTAAGCAATAGCTCATAGGTAATTACTAGTTTGTTTCTTTTGAAATGAAAAGCGTTAAAGTTAGACAATTTTTTTCCTCCTGTAAAATTCGGTTTTGGAACTTACACCCGTATGCAGTGTCGCCCTTCAAGTAATAAAAACAATATATAATAGTAGTAAAGCCAGTATAAAGTAAATAGCCAATTAAGCGATTGGTTTGATAGTAAACAAGGCGTTAGGCAAGGCTGCGTTATGTTCTCCTGGATGCTCAATATATACATGGAAAAATGTCCAAGAATGGCTCTCTTCGACGAAAAAGGTGTTGACCTGTAAACAATGAAAGTGCGGGGACTGGCGTTTTCAGATGATAAGATTGTAACAGCAGAATCAGTCGATAATCTACAGAGGATGATGAGCAGATTGGATACCAAAGTGAAGAGTATGAGTCTCAAGATTAAAGTGAATGAAACAAAAATTATTGTGTTTCATAGAAGGGGTGCAAAAACAGTATGCAACATTGCTTTGAACGAAGAGATAACAGAATAAGTTGATGATTTCGTATACCTTCAAAGTTTACTTACTGCTGAGGGAAAGATAGTTGCAGAGATATCCAAACGTATAAACGAGGGTAGAAATGTTATCGGCAGTGAACAAGTCATTACTAGAAGTGAAGATGTAACAAATAAAGCTAAAATTGCAATACATAATTCTGTGCTCGCACCCACTGTGATGTAATGAGAGGGTTTTCAAAGAATGTGATGTAGAATAAACATTGTTTGATAAGTGTGAAAAATATTTGCTGAGATGGTTTGGTCATGTTGACAGAATGAGTGGAGAACGTTCAACAAATCAAGTATACGAGTATTTAGGTAATGTGAGTGGTAGCGTACCCAGAGTCCGTAGCTGATAATGAAACACCGAGGCAACCGAGAAAAAGAAGTTGAAGAACGACATAAATATATAATTAAGTGAATTAATCTGACAGTAGTTGGTTAATAAATTCCATTTATTTAGTTTGATTCGTACATGGTAAATCGAATGTCTATGTTGTACATTTTGGAGAATGGTACCTAAATAAAAGACATTCAGTATCGAATGCAAAGTTTGAAGTTTTGAAATGAATTGGAATATTTAAGTGCATCATCATTATGAAAATATATATCATCAAATGTGTGTCAGTGATGGTACAATTCTCGCTTTTTAATGGCTACGCCCGCGCTCCAACGGTTCATTTCTCGGTGTATGATTTCGCATTACAGGTCGTGCTCTTTGATTGGGTGGAGGGGAAGCTCCAACTAAAGTTCCATGACGGTTCTTGTGTACCAAAAATTGTATGTCATGTATAGTAGCAACATACGTAAAAAGAGTGTCAGCTCCACGTTCTGGTCGCCTATTCCCATCTAACTTGATAACATTGAGTATTCGTCCAAACTCATCTCGTTCAAACACAAATTTTAAGTTTGTACCTAATATATCAAATTGGAAAAATTTGTCGTACACAGTATCAGGACTTGTCCGAATAATATGAGTATTGAATGGATGGTCACGATTTG
>JAUMHM010126763.1:0-19296 GCA_032362435.1 Melikaiella ostensackeni
AGTAATGGCAGATGGTGGTCAGGGTTTTTTAAAAATTTGCTTGTCAATAATTCCTCACACACCAACTGAGACTGATTCGGAAAATGATATACCTAAAAAACAAAGAAGAATTGATTCTCAAAACAGTATGAAAGCAACAAATGCAGAAACAAGTGTTAAAAAACTGATTATGCTGTGTATAGTACGTGACGTCAAAAAAAGCTATGAAAATTTTGAACTTCTATTCAATTTAGTGAACATTACTAATATTTCTTTCAAATTTTTCTCTGATTTCAAAATATTACTGATCGTGAATGAACAACAAACGGCAACGTCAATGTATCCTTGTCCTTATTGCTTTGTTAATCTTCAAGATTTAAGTAAATTTGTTAACGAAAGTCATGTGTCCGAGGAAGTGGAAGTTTTACCTCTTAAAACATTTGGTGATTTGAGAAAAGATAATAACAAGTTCATTTCTCTTGGCAAAAATAAAAAGATAGCTAAGAACTGCCACACTACTATAAATGAGCCACTTTTCAAAGAAGAAGACGATTTGTTGCTTCTTGATGAATGTACAATTCCAGAACTTCATATATTACAAGGGTTTGTTAACCATTTGTTTTGCATTGGTCTAGTGCACCTTGTCGATCGAGAGAAAGCTCTTTTGTGGCCTTTGAAACCAAAGTTAGTCTCAAAGAATTATCATGGAGAGGTATTTGAAGACAATGCATGCCGAAAATTGTTAAGAGAAGCTGACAAACTGTTTGATCGAGAAATTTATGTAGATGTCGGTCCATTTGCCAGCACAGCCTATGTCACTGCATTTAAAATAATGGATAAAATTTTTAATTCATGTTTTTCGATCAAAAGACTTGATCCGATTGCAGATATAGGAAAGCTCATTAAAGAATTGCACAACGCATTGTTAAGCACAAATACAACCGAAGCTCTGAAAATGCACGTCCTGATGCAGCACTTGACACGATGCCTAGAACTATTGAATACCCAAAGTTTAGGCTTATGGTCGGAGCAAGCCGGGGAAGTGGCACATAGAGAGTTTCTAAAATTTTGGGAAAGACGAAAAATCAATCTTATTACTTATTAAAATATATATCAATTTTTAAATAATTTGAATAAAAATCTTATTTGTAAGATATCTTGAAAAAATGATCAGATCAGAGTTCGGGAGGGTGATTTTCTAGCATCTCTCTTTTAAAAAATCTTAAGTATCGAAATGAAATCTACTTTCTAATAGAAAATGTTTTGTGTACTAAAAAGGAACACCCAAAAAGTTTAGAAATCGAAAATAGACTTCAAGACTACCCGCTTTTCCGACTAATCAGAGACAAAATGTACAATAAATGTACAAAAAAAAAGGAAAAAGAGGGAGAAAAAGAAATTGTTTACAAAACATTGGATTACAATTATTGAATTTTCCACGCAGGAGTTTGAAAAAATTATTTTATCTATTCTGTTTTTCCTGAAGTTGATATTATGGTTTCCAGTGAAATTGATGAGAACTGAGGGCAATGTAATTTTATGATAGTTGTTATTGGAAGACCGGTGAAAAGTATTGATAAATTTATTCAGTTAGTAAAAACTCAGATTGGATGCATTACAGAGGGATATATTGATAAAATGCAAGATTCATGAGCTTTTTCGAAAAACTCCAAAGTACTTGATCGTCGCGCTTCGCGCTTGGTGTTAAATGTTCGTCATATACAAATGACTAAATTCATTTTTAGCTTCAAATGAGAAAGGAAATTTATATACTTAAGGCTTTATCGGCCTTGCGGAATACATTCTCATCAACATATTCGCGCATCGCGCTTGATTTTCTGCGCTCACCGTATAATATATATGAATAAATAGTTGAAAAGACGATTCAAAAATTATATTTATGATTTACAATTGATTGTGTGAAGAAATGTTTGACAGCAATTTCATTTGACTTTTCAAAAGCACAAATTCTACTTTTTCGACTTTTTTTCTCATCTCGCGTCGTTTGGCTCAAAAATCAAAATTAAAATATTCCAATACCATTTCCCATATTTAAAAGACAAACTATGCCTCCTACCGAAAAATGTTTAGAATAAAGATTACAATTTTTCGTAAAAGCAAAAATTTTGATCTCATGATTTTTTTTAATATCTCGCGTTATTTGGATTAAAATTTTCATTTTCGATTTTCCGAGAAAATTTAAAAAGTTGTTATGACAATCTTGTAGAACTCTCAAAGAGCAAAGTTTTTCTTTAAAAAACTCTCTCTATAACTCAGGTAATTTTTTTTATCGAAAAAAGTCACAAGGATAAATTGTTCGACTTTCTGAGTACTAAAAATAGCCGTACATACAATTTACAAATAAAATTTAAAAATTTTGAAAATGCTTTAAATTTCTGAATTTTCATCCAAAATGGCTGGCTAACGAACTTGACCTTTATGGTCGTTTTTGGCACTAAAATAGTGTGCCAAGGGCCAATAAAATAGATTAATTCTTTCAAAAGGTATCGTGCTCACAGACAGACATACAGACAGGCAGACACATTCATAAAAACCTGTTACCCGGGTCTAAAAGGTTTCAAAACGTGGACATTGGACAGAAACGGGGGGGTGATGAAATTTTACACGGATCTAATGCCTTGTCTGATGAGAATGTAAAGAGAAAGCGAAGAAACTTTTAATGAGATTACCAATAAATTAAAGAAATCCATCCTCAGTTTGCATAAAAAGGCTAACATGCACAGATTCGCAGAACTTTCTGATGTTGTCCTTTTTAGAACAACGGAATTTCCATAAGAAAGTGAATTTCATTTGATCTCTTAAGATTTTTGGTTTCAATGAGAAAATGGAAAGATTGACCAAACAACATTTGATAATAAATTTCATTTCTATTTTCAGATAATAATTGAATGTAATTTATATAGTATATGTTTCATTATTTATAACTGTGGTATTCCTATAAACTACCCCTGATGAGGAAGTTGAAATTGGCTTAAAAAAATTTTGGTTCCCAGTTCTATAAAAAAGGCAGAGAAAACAAAGAGTTTGAGGATGATTTTGGTTGATCCTTCCTGTTTCTCCCTCTGTTTTCAATTTTTTATACATTTATTGCACAATTGTCTTCAATGAGCTGAAAAATTGGGTGGCCTTGAAGTCTATTTTTAATCTGTGAACTTTTTGGGTGTTCCTTTTCAATACACAACAAATTTTTTATAAGGAAGTAGACTTCATTTCGATCTTTAAGAAATTGAAATTAAATTTTTTCAAATTGTATATGATGCTTAAAAGTGATGCACTTGTTTGGGCATGTATAGATAATGTAGATGCATTCCAGAAACAAATAAATGTTTTTTGAATATTCTCTAATCAACTCTGGCATTTTTATGCACCAGTAGTTTGTCAGTACTATCCCAGTACTGGAAATCAGTCCTGCGCCAGCACCGGCGCGCCAGTACCGTCAAGCAATACAAGTCAGTTCTGGTACAGTACTAGAACAGTACTGACGCAGTACAGCCAGACAGTACTGGACCTCTGGCAACCTATTCTGAGCATTTCATGCATAATTACTACTTCGTATATAAGAATAATGGCAACAAAGTTTAGTGAAAATAAGAAAAAATCTGATCAATAAAAATCGACAAACTGCACATTTGCTCAAAAAATTGTTTGAAGCAATTGTCATAACAACAAGGAAAAGCGGAAAAAGCTAGAATAAACAGCCTTTGAATAAGGCATTTAGACTGATAATTTTCATGTCAAAAAAGTAGGAAAAGCAAACCTTGTTATTTGTATGTTCTGCTACTTCCGCTTTGAAGCTAGCAGTCATGTGTGATTTAAACAGAGAATATATATTACTTCACTGCTCCACAAGTCGAAAAGGAAAAGTATCAACAATAAATCAGCCATATTGTATTGTATTTATATTTATTTCAGAAAGTTCCAAGGTTTCCATACACTTTTCGGAGAAACTACAAGATATGTAATTACAACAAAGAAAGACTATGACTATAAAAATTGATTGATTATAATCTCCGCTGACAGTTGGCTTAATTAGGGCATATCATTAGACAGGATTGTAGAATAAGGCTAAGTAATTATTAAACGTAATGATTCTCTGGGAATAATGTTGTAATAATTTGTAAAGGAAAAGCGAAAATCATGAAGAAGATGGTAGACGGATAAAAACACATCAATTTACATTAATTCCTCGAGCCAATGTAGGAACATTGTCGGTATATTGAGCTAAATTTCCAAAATGTCGACTAGCAGGGTTGCCACCATGAGCTTCCAGTATTAATTCAACTGTCGGGGGTACAGCGTTTCCCTCTTCAGGCTCGAGAGGTGCCGATAAGAAATAGTTATCTCGTAGTCGTATAAAACAGCGGTTATCCGGATAATTTGCAATATTACTAGTATGAACATCATTATGATTATTGAGAGGATTGAGATATGCAACAAGAATGTTGTTATTCGGAAGTCGTACACGAAGACGATCGTGTGGATCATTTCTTAGATTCGGATCCATTAGAGTTCCAATGAAAAATTCACCCTGAATTTTTACAGAAACGTAGTGGTTCATAGCAGGAAGATTAGAATAGCGCCGTATCACAAATGCGTTAGGATTAGGTCGTTCAAAATTTTGGTACGCTGCACCAAATACTGTAAGAAAAAAAAAGATTTACGAGGCTTTTGTTTACCGAAAAGATAAATGTTAATTAGTGAAAAACTACTGAATTATCAGCAAAGTTCATTGCTTAGCTAGTGAAAATCCTCAGTGATTTGACTATATGACGTGTAGATTCAAACTACCCTACAACCTTCCCCCCTCTTCCTTCTAACCGCCGTCATCACTATTCTTCTACTCCTCTCATCTCATTCCCTTACCCTCTCCCTTTATGCAACACTCATGTCCCAAGCAAATTACGAAACTTATCATGATAGTGATAGGTATCGTGGCGAATTCTACTGCGAGAGGAACACGGTGTATAACTGAGAGCAAAACTAACAACTGTGTAAACTTCTAGAAATAGTGTATGACTCAAAAGGCATGACTTCAGACATAATATGATTATATAAGTATTATTATACATAAAAATTTTCGCCTGATAGTGGGGGCACACCTGAACGTCACTCAAACACAAGCGACCAAGGTTCACCCCACTCTCAGGCGAAACATTTTATATGTGGTTATATATCAATTGTATAATCGAAAAAATGTATTTATCGATGAAGCAATCAAAGGAAGACCTCTATTAGCAGTAAAGTAAAGATATCCCCGATCTAAATGATACATGGCAGCAAAATTTAAATTAAAGTAAACCTGACCTCTACATGTACAATATTTCTTTTGAAAACATAGTCCCCGAAGAATCGACAATACTGACGAATATATCAATTATAATTATTCAATGTCAAATTTTGAAAATTGACCACAAGAAGTAGGTTCTAAATCTGCATCAGTCAATAACTGTCTTCATTATTAATGTTTACTTTCAATTAAATTATTATTTTAAATGAGTCTTATTATGTGATTAAAATTAAAAGTATAATTAAAAATAAATCCTAGTGTGATATAGGTTTTTAATATCTTGGATTTTTTTGTTTACCATCTCGGATATTTAGTATTAATATCAGATATACTACGAGTTAATTCTCTCCAAGCGTATGCCTTATATAATTATATTAGGCAGTTCAAGCCTGCGTCTAGCGTACGGTGTAAGAACAGTCTCTTATATTATTTGTTTTTAAGAAGTCAGAAAGATGGTTGCGTGATAAAAGGAACCTTGTACAATGAAGTGGAACGATAGTGTATGTCAATTATTGCGCGTATAATTGCATAATTTCTTGAATCTTTTTTTTTGACAAAAAAGTTAGACAGATCCATTTGGTTCTGTAGTTTTGAGAGCATGTAATATTTCTTATAAATATTAATAGTATATAATATGAGGTACACTCACTTGTAAAATTTAGGAATGCCACGCAGGCAAAGAGAAGAATGGAGATCTTCATCGTTTTCAGATGCGAGTGGAATCAACGAAAGTCAAATGAAAACTAGTGTTTAAAGAATTTCGAGAAGGGTGATTAGTCGATTTGTGGATTCTTTACAGCACAGTGGAAGGAGAAATAATTGTTGAGCGCCTATCTCAAAATGATTCGTATCTGCTAACTTTATTATTCATAGAACCGTTATAATTATGTTTACAATTTGTCTTATCACTTGAAACGAATTTTAGAGGTAATAAAGTATCTTTTGCGCAAGAACAGTGTGATGAAAGCTAATCAACTTCTTTAAGTCTGTGTCTCATGTATTGCCACAAAACCTTGTAAAATTTCACGTACCCACTCACATAGAAAGGTAGAATGTAGTGACGGGTGCACAAATCAACTTTTATATGCTTTTAGCTCAATTGTTTTGATAGATTTAATTTCTTTTTTGAATGGAACCTTATCCAATTCCTTGAAAAGTTGTTAAAGCACATTTTTGAACCCTTATTTGAACACCTTTTGTAACAAAAATCCTTAGATTATAAAAAGAATTGGTAAACAAGAACAAAAAGCAACTAAACTAGGACAAGCACACATGCAAATCATATTTTCATTCCAAAAAAAAGCAAAAGTAAAAATCTAAGAATGGAAATGGAATCGAAAAAGAAGAGCTTTTTATAAAAGTATTTGGATACGTCTGCTTGTTCGAAAGTCATTTCATTCAAAAGTCACTCAAATTACTTGGTTTTTAACTTTGGTTCTGAGTTCTGAATATCTGTATTGTTAGGGTTTGTCTTTCGACGTATAAGGTTCACGCGTATCTTTTTGACTGAAGATCTATTAATAAAGATAATTATGTATAATTTCTGTGAAATATGAGTACCCTTTGATACTATTAGTGGCACTTATTTATAAATAGACAAAATATTGTTGTTTATGACGAAAATTGAAACATTGAAATAACACAGCCACACAAAAAAAATATTTTTTCAGGTATGGAGGTCAGACCATGCGTACTATACAGGTATGTTTTTGGGGTCGCTGATTCGCTAGTGATACCAGAAAAATGTTATTAAAACGCTGCGGGGATTCGACCCTACACCTAGAAATTCAAATCTTACGCATATTAGTCGGGAGACCTAACCATTACTCTAAACTACGCAATTGAAAGTAAGTGAAAAATTCTTTCCTATAAGAGGAAGCTCAATTCTTTATAATCAAATTCAATCTCGTTTTATCAGAAGGAAAAATTAAAATCGATTTTCGACAAACAAATGTAAATTAGTTTTTTTCCTTCTCGCTATTCTTATTTTATATAAAATTACATGTTATTAGAAAAAATTTCAGACGTCAAAAAGTTGAATCGGATAGTTAGAACCAAAGATATGGGAATTTACTTTTAGGCGGAAAAATTATATATAGTGGAAAAAATTATGCATAATTTTCATTTGTTTTATACAAATAATGTATTTAATGAATGAATATAATATATAATATTTTTCGCTATGTATGAAATATGTATAAACTATGTATAATTTTTCCCTCTGGGTTCCAAAAAAAAGTACAAACAATTTCACAGTACCATATTTCCGCCATTTTTTTAACTTTCTAAATAGATTTCGTGCGGTTTTCCTACACTACCAAAAGACTTTTTACACTAAGTCACAGCCAAATCCTATTTCAAAACGAAAATTCTTGTGATCACTTGAAATGCAGGGTTTTGAAGGGAAAGGGTTCTACTTTTTTTAAGACTATTAAAAAAAATCAATGAAATCGGAATTTTTGAAAAATCGATTTTGAATTTATACTATGATTTAAGGACCAATAGTACTATAATATATGTGAATTTGAACATGATCTGAATATTTCGATATTCAGGCGGTATCACTCTATAAATAATGCCCCAATATGTACAAATAATTGAAATATATAAATATTTGGATAGATTGTATTCTTTTAAAATTATAACATTCTCCATTTTGATAAAAAAAATTATTACTTAAAAAAATTCATGTTTCAGAAATATTACAATTTCTGTTTACTCTGAAACTTCTATTTATCTTCAAAATTTTTCGAAATACGATCTATCTATCTATCTATCGATCTATCTATCTATCTAATTTTACATACATACTCAGTGCTGGTACTACCTTTCTTAATCTTACTAACACATTTCCAAAACTATTTCTTATTTCCTTCAAAATCATTTTGCATTTTTTTGTCTTCTTTCGCTTTGTTTTTGTTCCTGCTTTCTCTGACTAGTATCTTTACTTTTCTTTTTTTATCCCTATAATCATTTTCTGGTCTAGGCCTTTCCACATTGCTAATTGTGATCTGTAACATTCAACTTTCTTGAGTACCCTTTCTTTCTCGTTAACAGTAACGCGGATTACATCATTCGATGAAGCATCTCCAGTTCTTCTTCCTACAGCCGCAATAGCGAAAACTTCGGATGCACTATTGAAGATGCTCTTCCGTAGCATTATCCTTGCTTCCTCTACAACTTTATTGCCTAAATTCTTTTTCCAGTCTTCTTTGTGATGACCTAAATATTTATTCAGCTTTTCACGATACACTATTTGTACTTATAGTTTCTGCAAGTTCTCTATAGTACTTTATCTCGCATCTGCTTTGACTTATCATTAATTCTTATTCTCCTTTATCCTTGACCTAGGTGCATATTTGAAACTATGAGTTAGAGAATTGTTCCACGTACAGAGCCTCTCATAAGTCTTGTACCTCTTACTAGCCCTCTCAGTCTCTCATCCGCTACAATAAAGTCAAACATACTGTGGATTTTGCCTCTGCTCCATGTATACATGTGGATTATTTTATGTCTAACCCAAGCGTTTGTGAGAAACAAGCCTTTCTCTGAGCATAAACTTATCAATTTATCCCCGTTACCGTTCGTTTTTGGGTCTCCGAAATGACCAAGTACCCTCTCGATACTTTCGCGTTGTACACCAACCCAGCTATTCACATCTCCGAGTAGATTGATTCTTTCCACGGTATCGCATGTACCTATGACTACTGTCCCCAACAAATGGAGCGTAGCCTGCTATAATGAGTCCGTGACATGCCTACACCACACGGAGGAAAGTAAACATTGGTGGCCAATGTGCTAGACACTGTCAGGCAATGTCAAGCTGGAATGAGCGCGCTTGACATGGGCCTCCCGTTTTTCGACACGGCCTGCTCGTGTCTCGCGCATTGGTCACCGATGTCTCAGACACGGACGGGAAAACTTTGGAAATCCGTGTGCCGACACTAAGAGTCAATGTCTAAAACACGACTCAGCAGTGTGCTGATTGTTCATTGTTAGTTACGAAATATTAGACCTGTTGACTATTAAAGTGACAACATTGTTTATTAATTTGCGATTGAAAATATTCATTGCTGAAAATTGCAATAAGTGCAAGGTAAATAAATTTCCATGCTACGTTCATAATATTATTTGCATAACCTAGCTTGTCAGATGAGTTTTGCTGTTTTTCGCTACATTTTTTTTCTTTCATGATTTCGGCATGTCGGATTTGATTCCTAATCCCCAAAATTTCATTCCCACTGATTCAAACACTTCGGGTGAAAATTTTGCTATTTCATTCGAGAAATTGTGCTCGAATCTAACATTAAAATCGCGACAAAAAATCCGCAATTATTAACGACTCTAATCTCGTTAAGGAAACACAACAATTGTCTAAATACTTGAAAATTGCGAAAAAAATCGAAAATCGTGAAGTTTACATCAAAATTGCATAAAAGCCTGATAAATTGTTCGAAAATATCGCAATTATGAAATTATAAACAATCGTTAAAGAAAAGTAAAAAATAATGGTGAAAAAACTTACGAAGTGAAAAATTCAAGTTCATAAATGGTGAATAATGTTCCAAATTTGCTGAAAAAAATACGGAAATGGTCAATAGATCATTAAAATTTCAAATAAAAAACTCAATTCTTCTAATTACTCACATCAGCACATTGCGTGCTGAGATTTTTTATCACCCTGGAAAAACTGTTGGAGGAGACAGAATTGCGTCTGTCGGCAAATTCGTCGCAAGAATAAATCATTTGCGACCATATTTATACGACGCTGGTTGTTTGCAATTAAACAGAAGCAAAGCGCGGAAAACTTGCACTCGTAAATTTTTTGTTCCTAATTTTTCTAATTATTTCAGATGTTTAAGTATAGTACAAGTTCTCAACAGGACCGCGTCCTCTCTGTCCCTAATCCCATTGCCAAGCACTGGTTGACAATGGGATTAGAGAGAGGGAAAACGCGGCCCCGTTGAGAACTTGTACTGTAAAATAATTTTTAGTGGTATGATTTTTCTGTTCACAGGCATTGTCTCAAAAAACTTGATTGATGCTTAAAACAAGAATCTTTGCCCGAATCATTTGATTTGATGGAATCTTGGGACAAAACCTTTCTAGAACGTCATTTGCTCTTGAAAAAAAAAACAAAGAGAATGAAATTTTCGTCTTCCACAAATATCCTTGCCTCAGACAAACTTCTGGCTCAGTTCTGGTATGCTACCACAATGAAAATCAAAAATTTATCTTAGCTGATAAATTCACTATGTGTGTATTTAACTTGGCAGCTCTAGAAACTTAATATTTTGCTAACAGAAGCTCTCACACTTCTTATTCATTCAATTTTCGACCCCAATTCGATGTCGTTTCAAGGTAATGGTTCCGTACAGTTCGGGTTTTCAGTTTCCCACTCGCGAATAACATATTTTACCTTATTTGCAACACATACCATTTCGCACTTCAGATACAAGCGGATTTCTGCAAGCAACGACTGAATTGTACCACACGCATCGACCAAGTGTCGTCGTAAACACGTTTGTGTTTCCGCAAATTTATCCTTACCAAGAAAATTGTTGGTCAAAATCTTGAGACACTGTGGAATTCTTTGCTCGACTTAGAAAATAGTATAATTCAATGCGAAAGTTTTTCAAAATATACTTATATAGTTGTTTGCAAATGCTGGCATCATAGTTTCAGGTATCCATGACGTTATAAGTTTTACGCTTCTGCCCCATGCAGTTAAAGCATCGCCTCTTAATTCAAGTGGAAAAGTCGCAAAGAAGCGCAAAACTACAGCAGCTTTGGAAAATGGGAATGATACAAAAAAGAATCTTTCCTGGTTTTCATAGAAGTGAGATACTGCAAAAATTTCAGCCAAAAAAAATCTCAAAATTGGTTGCTGTAAAAGAGACAGAAATGCTTCATTTGATGTCCAAAAAAATTTTAAGTTGAATAACTCAATTCCTCACACGTCTGAAAAAGAAATTATTTTCCTGATATTTTTTGGAATTAAATTTCATTTTTCCATTTCCAGAGCGCAGAAAAATTGGATGAGAAAATTTATGAACAAAAAGCATTGTTAGAATCGAATAGCTGACCCCAGTACCCCTACATCTTTGTAGTTGGTCCGCAAGTATCACCTGGTGCCTCTTTTTGCGTTCTTGAAAATGTTTCGTTCGCAGTTCCATCAGTTTTTGCAGCTTTAGACCTGGCGTTACAAATTTCAGTCACCTACAATTTCAAATTTCCAAAACCCACATGCCATGTGTGGCAATTCTTACAGAAATCGTATTTACGAATTCCAGTTCGGGGAGAAAGAGTCTCAACTCACGTTCAACAAGCGATTTCATTTGTTGCATCTGATCTAAATATTAATATTCCTTAGTTTGTATAAAGGTTTATGTTGTTATAAAACTTTATTTTTATATTATATTGAATAGCCTGTAAGAAAATCTGTTATTTTTGTGGAACGACAATTAATTTGTTAATTTGTGTGGGACGACATTTGAAATCACAATGGACTTTTTCTGCATTTCCAATTTTCTTTGGAGAAATCTGCAGCAACTTTCGTGAGCCTTTTACTGCAGGATTCAGATCTACCACCTTCACAAGCTTTCAGTTTCGTACAGAGAGTTGAAAAGTTCTTACAACAAGATCCAATAACATCTTTATTTATGTATTTGCTTCAGAGATTGAAAGAACTTGGCGAATCGATTCATAAACTTGCAGCTTTCGCAAAAATAATGCAAAAGTTACAAAAACCTTTCGATAGTTTCTGTACAGAATCGTAATGCTCGAATTATTTTGAGAAAAAAGGAACTCACATTCCTCCCCAAACTTTGGAAATTCCAATAGATGGCCATGAAGAATGTTTAGATGAAGAATTTGAAGACGGGGTTCAAAGAAATGTTGCGCTTGTGCAACTCATTCCACTGCGTAAGGTTTTGAAGAAATTCTTCGAAGTGCCAAATATGCTCGAAAGTACTATACAATACTGCAATTCCTTGGAAAATGAAACTGTATTTATGAATGTCGTACACGCTGGAGCATGGAAAAAAAATCGTTTGGTCATCGGCTCGTACTTCGAATGTTTCTTTATCGGGACAATTTTGAGACAAACAATCCTCTTGGATCGCATAGGGGCGTTGGAAAAGTCGGGGGGGTTTATGCCGTATTGCCTTACTTGCCACCTCATTCGAGGTCTAAAACTGAAAATGTACATTCAGAACCATGTATAAAGCTCACGATGGAAAAAAAGCCAATTTAAAAAAAAAATCGCTAAAGCAATTGAAGAATTGAATTTTCTCGAAGAACAAGGGATAGAAATTATTACATCTTTCGGCAGTTGACATGTTTATTTTGCATTAGCTGGTGTTATTGGGGACAAGTTGGCAATGAATACTCTCTTAGGTTTTGTCAAAAGCTTCTCTGCTTATCATTTTTGTAGATTTTGTTCAATGCACTCCAAAGATATAAACATTGTTCATCACGAATCGCAATGCGAAATGCGCACACATAAAAATTTTTCCCAACATTTGATAATGTATGAACCATCTTTAACAGAGGTTTCTGATTTATCAGTTTTGACATATTTGAACGCTTCTTCAACACTAAATCTTTTGACAATTGACGTAATGCGCGATATTCTGGAAGGTGTTTGGGAATATGACATTGGAATAATTTTCAATCATATGATCGTAACTGAAAAACTGTTTACTGTTGAAGACCTGAACAAGAGGATCAAAGATCTAACGTACGGTGAAAATGAAAATCGTAATTTGCCACGACTAGTTGCTGCGGATCAAATAAAAAACAAACGTATTAAAATATCGGCAAGTGAAGCACTGTGTTTAATTAATAATGTTGGTGTTCTGGTTGGTGAATTCATTCCTGTTGAAAATAAGTATTGGAGAATATTAATTTTGTTGAAGGAGATTTCAGATATTGCAACTTCTTATGTCGTGAATGAAGGGTTAGCACTTAGATTAGAATCACTTGTTCATGAATATCTCAAGTCTTTGGCTGTTTTGTTCCCCGAATATTCAAAACCAAAGCATCACTTTTTAATCCATTACTTGACAATTATGAGGCTTTTGGGTCCAGTGTGGAATTTGTCAACAATAAGAGGCGAATACAAAAATCACGATTTCAAGGTAACGTCCCACGTCTCTCTGAACCGGGTAAACATCTCTAAGATCCTTTCGATAAAATCGCAATTGGTCCTAAGGCATCGCCTTTTTTGTGATATTCCTGCTGATAAAGATGATTATGAAAGGGGGCCATCGCGTGAAAAACATTTATGGAAAATAGATTTCGCAGTATACTTCGTTCCATTTCTGAATATACAAGCTACCGCAGTAGTTAGGCAATTAGAGTACATTGTATTCAGAAATAAAAAAATCAAGGACAATGTAATTATGGTACCCAACGAAGAAGAACATCAATTTTTTGTGATCCATGTAATTATCGAAAATCAGTCTAAAATTCTCTGCATTGTGAGAAGAGAAACCACCGATTATACATTGTATGAAGAACATTACCAAGCGTATAGGGTCCACGAAAGTGCATTGGCTGCCTCAGACAATTGGCGAATTTTAACTCTCGCAGACCTTGAAGGGTCTTCGGTTCCACGTTTAACGTCAAGTGGGAATACTCAACGCGAAACTTCATTTATTCCGAAACGATGGGCCTGACTTTTGTAACATTTCAGAGTATATGTAAAATAGTGTTAAATAAAAAAATACGTGTTTGAAAAACAGCCTTTATTCTTCAGGTTTAAATGGGATAGAAAAAAATCAAAGTTTATATAGGAAACACCCAGAAATATGTAAGACAAATTTTTGCAAAAGAAAAAAAGCCACAACCATATCATTGATGTTCGTTCTAAATCATTACATCTATTTAATCTGAATTCGTTAGACATTTTTGGTTTTTTGTAATATCCATTATCTGAAAGGTTTTTGGAAAATTTGAGACTTCCTAGTTTGTTGAGAAATTTAAAAATCTTGTGATTTTCAAAATCTAAAAATTTTCGAGTTACTCAAGAAATTTATAAATTTCGAATTTTTGGCTAAATTTTAAAATTTTTAATTTTACGAAAATAGCAAAAATATTGAGTTCTCCAGAGGAAAGTATTCGTATCAAGTTTTTTGAAAAATGTGAAAAATTACGGGTTTTTCAGAAATTTTACAATTTTTAAGATATTTTACAAATTCTAAAATTTGAAGGTTTTCCAAGAATTCAGAAATTTGAAAATTAACGTAAATATGAAAATTTCTGGAAATTTTGGACAAACTTAAACAATAGATTTGAAAATTTTTTTCAATCTCAAAGATATCAGGAAATACGCCATATACGCCAAGTTTTTCGTAAACACGGGCGCACAATGCGTAGCGCACTGCTAGGCCATATTTGAGACATTGGCACTTAGTGTCGGCACACGGATTCCCGATGTTTTTCCGTCCGTATCTAAGACACCGGTGACCAATGCGCGAGACACGAGCAGGCCGTGTCGAAAAACGGGAGGCCCATGTCGAGCGCGCTCGTTCCAGCTAGACATTGCCTGACAATGTCTTGCACATTGGCCACCAATGTTTACTTCTCTCGATGCAGTGGAGGGCATTGTTAGCGTGAGAAGTGTTAGGCCTTGCGTCTTTGATGCCTTGATAGTCTCATGTGACATTCAGTGAGCAAAGTGCAATGATTCCTGGTGAATTTCGTGCAAACTGGTGACGTGCTTTGTACGAAATGCCTAATATCACGCAAGTAATCTCTTAAACTATTATCTGTTTTTATTTTGTGAACATTTTATGCCACTCGTCATTGCGTATTGGATGTGCAACATTCGAATGAGTATCTGCGATTGCCCCTAGGCTCGCCAGCATCCTTTGCCTAATTGCGGAATCGTCTAAATTCATTACACTTTTCTTTCCTCTGGAGAATCGCGTCTCTCCTAGGCCTAGTAAGGCTGTGGTGGATAACGAATGATTCCTTTGGAATTTAATTTAAATTGAATCAACACGTCGCACTCATGTGTCTGGGGTGTCATTGCGATTTCGCCCTGGCTTAATGAGTATGCTTGCTTTTAAACTCGAGATTTGATGAATTTAATGTGATGCTAATCTAAAAAAATAAAAAGTAATCGAAGCCAGGTGCTTGCCAGTATGATAACGTAACAATTTAATTCAACTTCTATTTTTAATTATATAGTATGCAATTAATTCTTTGTGTGTTCTTACACTCTCTA
This sequence comes from Melikaiella ostensackeni, assembly GCA_032362435.1. Taxonomy (NCBI): domain Eukaryota; kingdom Metazoa; phylum Arthropoda; class Insecta; order Hymenoptera; family Cynipidae; genus Melikaiella; species Melikaiella ostensackeni. The sequence continues at coordinate 15,522 of JAUMHM010126763.1, forward strand.
ATTTCTTTTGAAAAATGAAAGGTTCAGTAGCGCTGATTTTCTGGTCACAATCAATGATTGTAAGACTGAGATTTGAGATTTGTAAGATTGAGATTTTTTGTTTGACAATCAACATTTACTTAGTCAATGCTGCCAGAAATCGTTTCCACTTTCCAGTGATTCTTGCTCTTTATGAGCCGATTTTGAAAGATTAGAGGTCTTTAGACTGAAATTTAAAAATAAAATGTTCTAGCGTCTAAGCTGTTCATAATTCCGTAGCGGAAAATAAAATTTATAGAGGCTTTATCTATTTAATAGAATTTTTTGTGAGGTTCTTCGCTTTATTTTGTATTGTTTCCGTTCAAATTATTTCTAATGCTGAAATCTCCGCAGTTCAATGACGATGCCTTTCGGAAATCCCATAATAAAATAAATCTGCTGGAAGAGTTTGCATACTCAAGCAAATAATTCCTCTCAATTTTCAAATTAAAATTATAGTTATGTTATTTTAATCGAGGGAGCGCTCGAATAACAACAAAGTGTGTCTCTCACTAAATTTAAATCCATGCAAACAAAACTTAAAACTGTATAATGGCACCCGAACAGGGACTCGAAATGTTAAAAGCGCGTTGTTAGATTCTAACGTTTTAAATAGGTATTGGGCGTGTCATCCGTGGAAACTTCCTCTTTGGTGGTCTAATGTGTTTCTGACAAAGGATTAGGCGTTTATCTCATTTGAATTCCATTATAGTGACGAAATTAATGCACATGATTGTGGGTTGACATATTAATTTCTGGGATTCATTCCATTGGATAATTTTTTTTACTAACAAAATGACGGATCAGAATCCTTCTCAATCCTCAAAAAATATTATAAAAGAAGCCTTCCCTCGATAAATAATGTGTAAGAAACCCAAATAATCCTAAATATTTCAAAAAAGGGTTAGGGAATTAAATACCCCTGATCCTCCCAACAGACTTGGAATGATGAGCAGTCAAACGGGCCCACAACAAAATTTGGATGAGATATTACCATGCGACAAAGAGTCCAATATCGATATGCACTCGCGTAAGGACGAATACGCGGACACCAAGTCGGACATTGAGGACGGATCAGATATTCAGGGTTGGAAAGATTTAGCTAAAGAATTAAACATAGTTATATTCACCCTCAATAAAGTAATTAAAAATCAAGCATGGGTAGTCGCTGCCGTCAAACAAAACAAAACAAAATTAGCTGAACTTGACTCAGGTGTGGATAAATTGCAAAAGGTAGTGGAAAATAGGGTCCAAAAGAAGTTAGCTAGTAACATTCAAAGACAGACCGAGCAATGTGAGCTACTCGTATTATCTAGACTAAATGAGCAACACGTAACCGATGTGGATAGGCGCGTTTGTTATTTGTGTAGGGAGACTGAGGAAATACAGATTACTAATGGGGATTTAATTGTTAATAAAATGAGCAATGAAAGACGCATACCCGATTTAGAAACGAATCAATGCCACTTTGAGGATAGATTGAAACGTAAAGTTGTCCCATGCGGTAAAATGCCATGACTCAAAAATTTATCAACCCCTAAATTTAGTGGCAGCGGAAATGAAAGGCCAATGCAATTCTTAAAGGACTTTGAGGAATGCGTTAATGCTGTCCATATTAGTAAAACACACCAGCATTACGTTATCTTATTTTGGTTGGTGGGCATGGCTAAGGAGTAGCGGAATCTTATATCTAAGGGTAGAGACGATATCGAAACTTTTCAAATTAAATTAATTTAAAAATTCTGCAACGAGAACATCCAACACCAAATAAGCCGCGAATTAGAATTCGGTTGGTATCATTCGCGTGGTAAAATCTCACGAGCAGCCTATGTTACACAAATAACTACCAACGCCAGAGATCTGATTCCACCACCCTCTAGTTCCGAGATCATAAATAAAATATCCAGACATTTAGCCAAGGACATAAAAACTGTAATCTTAGTAAGAGGGATAAGGGACTTTAAGGGCCTAATTGAACTTCTCGAAATATTTGATTTAAGTCAGCCGGTAAAGTTGAAAATTACCGAGACAATCCATCTCTCTATAGTTCGGAATTTTTTCAGAATTCGCAGGAACGCAATAACCATCGACAATTTACAAATCAAAATCGAGATAGAAGTCAGAGGGGTTATAACCTGGTTGGTGTACTCGTGGCAACGATTGACAATACAATGGAAATAACCCAAATTTTAGTCAAAACCGCAATCGGAATCAAAATTATGCTAACTATAACCAAACCGTCAGGTTGCTTTCAAATCAAAGAACAAAAAAGATGCGCCATAAAATTTTCTACAAGTAACAATGTCCAAAATCCAAATTCTAGATATATATTGAAAACAGCTGACGGTCAATAGTTATTTACGCGATTTCGGCTATAAGCCCTTTTCGTTGGCGACCCCTCAATTGAGTAACGTTTCGATGTACGCTCAGTAAACGTAAACATTTTTTGGCGGGGATACGAGTTTTTCGTTGAAGTATACGTGCACCTGATTGAACATTGAGTGAAGTAGATTGTTTACTGGTGCCACTTTGTCCAAGTGAGTAGCATTTCTGAAGCTTTTTCTGAAGCTTTCAACCTGACTTTTAAACTAAGCATCGTGCGTGCGAGATCGATGTAATCCTGAAGGTGACCAGGGATGACGAATTCTATTGGAGGATGGTCTGTCAGGGAGGAAACAGGTTTGTAATGGATCCATTGCGAGCTCTCTATAGAAATTTGACTTGCCGGTGGTGAAGAAATATCCAATTCAGTTTCTAAACATTCGCTGAAATGCAATTGTAAAAAGGACATAACTCAATTTCACTTATTTCCAAAAAATCAACAATTTGATTTTTTCTACCAAATAAACTGCCACGTTTCTGCTTTCTTGAAACCTTGCTCGTTGTCCTCGTTTCTGTTTTCTTTTTCCTCTTTCGTTTTTAACTATTCTTTTTATTATTTTTCGCATTGCGTTTACGGATGATCTTGACTTCTTTTTTATATTCCTTTTACGTTTTTCTCCCGCGATACGCGATCCATCGCGCACGGGATTCAACTGAGCACTTAAATTGAGGGTCCGGATGCAATAAGGGCACATAAAATCTCGTGCGAAAACGAAGTCCCCTGGAGGCTTTCGAAAAATTTTCGAATTTCGATTTTTAAAAGATATATATGGATGTAAAATTTGATTGCGCATCTTTTTTTCTCGAGTCAAAAAGTTATAACTTTTTTAGTTCAAAAATTGAAGCCAAAAAACTTACTTTTTTGAAAAAGTCGGTTTTAATCCGTTTTTCACTTCAACTCGTGCTCTGTTTGTCAGTTTTTGGAATTTTAGAATGAAATTTTCAGCAAATATACCTTAGGGTATCCTCCAATTCATAGAGGAACAGGAATTCAAAATAAAAATTTTGAAAAATTTTTATTAATTTTTTTCTGATGCTCGGCGTGAAGGGGACTTTTGTGACTTCCAGCGTTTCGTTAATCAAGCGAATTTTGAGCAAGCAAAGACTTCTCGTGGCAAAAATGCGGAGAAAACTATGATAAAGTTTTTTGAAAAGTTTTAGATTAAAATAATTAATAGTTTATGAGTAGTGATGATTTTAGTTAATGTCGGCGCTGGAGTTTTCGAGTGTACTATAGACTCTGGGGCTTACCGCCGCCGCCGCCACACCACGATCTCTCGCTTGTGAGTTTTTTTCTCATAATATGATAATGATTAAATTTTTTAGTGCATAACAATTTAGCGAAAGTAAGTAGATAAAACACCCATGAATTATA
>JAUMHM010126794.1:0-19292 GCA_032362435.1 Melikaiella ostensackeni
CATTTCAATTGGACATAAAGCGATTCAAAACATGGAGTTTTAATCGACAAAATGAATTGCGTCATTATAAACGTTGACAGATTTTAGGCTCAACGAGAACAATTTAGAGTAGAAATGTCTCTCTTGGTAATATTATAATTTCAACTGTGACTAGACGTAGTATAAAACATCTCGTCCCTACCCATCACGCGCCATCACATTGAAATATCGCGATCTTAGAAATAGTGTTAAATCTTGAATTTTGGAAGTCATTTGATTTTTTATTTGTTTCTCATTGCTTCACATTTAGAGCAAGTGAAAATCAAGGTACATTCAAAATTCAGTATACAACCCTATGGTTCTGCAGCCAAGATACACAGATTCAAATGACACTTTAAATTCCATAAATAGGTCCACTGATATCCCTGTCTCCTCCACAAATTCCTACACTCTAGGCGATTGAGCAGGCAAATTTCATCTATCGTTCTCATACCCTTATCCTGAAGCCCGTCTGATTGTGTGAAATATTTCCTTTTTCTTCTACCTCTATTTCTAATTACCTCAGTTACAGACCCTCCACATTTTCTCTCTCCCTCCCTCTTCTCCAAGTCTGCAAGTCTTACCCTCCATACCATGTTCCCCAATTGACTCATTTTTTTCAGCCTCGCTATCGCTTTGTTCACCTCGTCTCTGCTTATTTCGTAATCTGTATCTTTTTTCTCTCTATTGCCTTCCTCATTACTTCTAATACCTCATTTTCCACTCCTAAGAACAGTCTTTTAAAGTTTTGGGTCCACTCATGCATCTCTGTTCCCACACTAACGCCCTTCCTTTCTCCTTCTTTTCTACCTATCTCCTTCCATTACTTTTCTTCACTTATCACTTTTTTCACCTCTCCATCATACCTAAACTTCTCCAACTGCCTTTTCATGTTCAACAGTTTCTCGTGAACCCTCTTTCTCTTATTGTATTTCTGTTTCCATATTTCCCATTCTTTCCACTTTTACACACATTCCTTCATTCTCTCTTTACTCTCCTTATATTCTGCGTCACGCCATTCTTTCTTTCCTTAATCCTCGCCTTCACTTAGCCTTACCTGTTCTCTTATCTTCTTTGTAAGTGCCTTCAATTTTTCAAGGCGCGTACCCACATCTTCTTCTTCCGAGTCACTGACATCCTCGTTCTCCATTCTTTTCCTAAATTCTGTCAACATTTCCTCCCACTATCCACCTTTTCTCACTTTCTTTTCTTCCTTTGCTTCCTCATTTTCATTATGTCGCTTTCATCTTGAACAATTTAGTGACGCTATCAATAGAAAGTGTTCAGAGCCTTCATTTTACCTACTTCAATCTTATTCATTCTCTCCCTCATTCTCTCTCCTGCCAATATGTAATCCATCGCTGTTTCCCTTTTGCCTATCAACTTCACTTTCCCTTCTTCATTTCCCTTTACATTTCTTTTGCATATAAACCACCCCTCCTCTCCTGACAGGTTCAAAACATTTGTACCCTTTGGGACTTTGAATTTCTCCTAAGTGTCTCGCTTCCTTCATCTCATACCTCCCCTCCTAACTCTCTGGTCGAGGCATTTAAATCTCCCTCCATCAACACCAACTCTTCATTGCCTTTCTCCCTATTCTCCTTTATTCTTCTCACCAACACCCCCTCCATCTTTCCTTTCCTTTTATCTGCTCTCTCATCTTCTACCAGTTCTCTTCTAGCCCCTGACACTATGCCGCACATCCTTCTACCCCTCTCAAGTTCCATTTTTGCTCCTTGCGTCGTCCATACATACTCCTTCTTTAACATTCGTTTCAAGCCCTCCCAGTACTTTTTATCCGCCCACATTTCACACAGCATTACCACGACCCATTTTATCACAGCCTCCCAGAACCCTTTGTTCTTGTTGGATAGTTAAGGAGAGAGTGGGGATGTGGAGAACAATCATGAAATCAAGGTATAACAGATGGTTTAGGGAAGTGAATACGAAAGGAGAACCAGAGTACTTGAAAAAGTTAAAAAGGAAGAGCAAGTAGAACAAAGTTATACGATTCAGGATGGGAGATGGAATGAAAGAGTGTGTATGACAGGATAAGGTGTATCTTGGATGGAAATGGGGAAGGGGCAAGCTGAATGATGAGGCTGGAAGAAAGGTGAGAAAGCAAGGGGCATGTAGTAGAGTATGGCCAAAAGGGTAATCCTATTCAAGGATCTTAAAGAAAGACTAAACTTACTCACTCATAACAGATATGGTGAGAGGAAATGGAAGCCATTGACGCTCACTCGCGTGTACAGTAGTGGGAGTAATTTTTAAGCTCAAGCGATAGCTTATAGGTAGATTTTATGGTAGTTTAAAGTAGTATAAGTTGTAAAAGAATGTGAAGGGAGCGGTGGCCATCAAACCCGTGAAAGGGAGAGAACAAATTACATATATACATACACTCTCTACATTTGTTCATTTATGTGTGGAACATTCACGCATTATTCAAATTTTCACAACACTTTTGACTTTAGTCCTAGTTCTACTTTTGGTTGAATGTATACAGGACGAATTTAACAACTTTCTCAATAAATAGTTATATAGTTTGATTGAGTTTAGATTATTATAAGGGAAAATGTACTTGACACATGAAAGGTCGCTTTTCTTTGGTATACAACTTTCCTACTCGCAAATAAACATTTAGGCTGAAAGCCAATTCAATGCGAAAACGACTAAGTCAACATTTTGAAGGGATTTCATAAAACATGAAAAATTTCTAGGAATTACAAAAGTTTCAGGATATTTCAAATGATTCCAAAGGATTACGAGAGGTTTCACGGATTTTAAGTGGTTTTAAAAGATTTCAAGAATTTAAAGAAATTATCTATCACAATTTCAGAGAGTATCTCAATTTTTTGAGGGTTTCACAAGATTTTTAGGGACTTCATGAAGTTTCATCATATTCCAATAAATTTTACGATATTTCAAGATATACCGAGGGATTTCGATGGATTTTGAGGGATTTTACGGAATTTAGAACGATTTTCGCGGATTACAAAGGATTTTAAGGGATTTCAAGGAATGTTATGAGATTTTAAAGTATTCCCAATTGAGTCACGGGATTTCAATGGATTTCGAAGGATTCAAAGAGACACCAAAGTATTATCACGAATTTTGAAGGATGTGAAGAGATTTTAATTGGATTTCGAAAATTTGACGGGATTTGAAGGAATTTCATAAGTTTTAGAAAGATTTTTAAAGATTCCAGAAGATTTTAACGTATGATGAGAGATTTCAAGAGATTCCGAACTATATCAACAGATTTCAGAGGATTTTGTAAGATTTCTGAAAATTTAATGGAATGTCAAAGGATTTTCAAATATTATGAAGAATTTCAAGGTCCCAATGAATATTAAAGGGACTTTATAGAAATCGAGAGATTTCGTAATATTTCGAAATGTCTTACGGAATTTCAAGGATTATAATCGATTTTTAGAGTTTTAAAGGAACCCCCACGGATCTTGAGTGATTATAAGAAATTTTCATAGGATATTGAAGATTTCAAGCGATTTCAAGAATTCCAAAAGATTCCACGGAATTCCAAAGAATTTCAAAGGATTTTCACAGTTTTTAGAGGATTTTAAGGGACTCCCAGGTAGCTTAACCGTTTTGAAGGGATTTTAAGATATTGTGTATCATATCCATGAAGTTCGAAACTATTTAAGAGATTTTAAGAGATTTCGAATGTTGAGAGATTTAGAGCAATTTCGATGATTTCACGGGTTTTCGAAAGATTTTCAGAGATTCCAAAAGATTGAAATGTATATCCACGGACTTCGGAGGATTTTCCAATTATTATATCATTTTATATATAATTATTGAAAAATGATTATTTCAAAACAAGAAACGTGACAAATAGAAATATATAGTTAAAAAATGCGACTGTAAAACAATTTCAACATAATTTTAAAGCAATAACAAGGTACAAGTTTTAATCGAGTCACCTCTACAAACATTAAAATAATTTTTCAATTGTCTTTTTAACTAGTTATTTGTATATATTATAAGGTGAGCGCAGATAATCGAGTGCACGGCGCGAAAATTATGATAAGAATGTATTCCTTAATGCCGATAGAGCCTTGAGTAAATAAATTTGCTTTTTCATTTGAAATCAAAAACAAATTTAGTAACTTGCACATGAATAAGATATAACACCGAGCGCGAAGCGCGAGATCCATATGTTTCGAAGCGCGAAGCGCGACGACCGAATCACGTGCCCTAGGCGCGCTCAGACATGAAAGCATGAAATTTCGAGAAAGAAATTTACAATGAATTTCTGGACGACCCTGATATACATACATGCATTATCCAAATTTAAAAGAAAAAAATTTCATCGGATACAGTTCAAGAATGATGGTATGGGAAATTTTTATTTTGATTCCTGACAATTCATATAGTAAGATATGAAATTGTTCGTCTTCTTTCACGTTTAAGATAAGTGGAGGAGAATAAATAGATATTGCGTAATTTCAAACGAGTCTTATTTGTCAGTGTTGGAGGTTTCAAGAATACTTTGTAATAATAAATATATTTTGTGCGAAATGTTTTATTTCAACGAATAAGATTCCTGTTTGTCTGAATCTTGGTTGTTTTAAAGTTTATTTGTGTACGACGATTGACGTCAGCTGATACTTTTAATTACTTTTAGTTTATATACAGGGTGATTTTGAACTCAACATATATACACACACACATACACATACACACACAAATTCCCTGTACAAAACTGAACAAGAAATTATCGTAGATAAATGTTTTACGATCAATAGTTTTCAAACTATTTAGCGTTGTATGGAAGCTTCTAAAATATATCACCTTAACTTATTTAATGATACTCCCGAATCAAATACAAAGCAAGGATATTGGCTTCTAAAGAATGACATTCATTATGTTGGTGGTAATTAAATAATATTTTTCATGAAATAAGAATGAATTATTAAAATTTGAATAAAAAATGCTTTAAACGTTGGAAATGGACATACGAGTAGTAACGTTTAATTTACATAATTCTGAAGAGTATTTTTTGTACCCTTTCAATGAATACTCATAATCCAAATATCTTGTACCAAATTGTACATACGGTAGGTCCAGATCACGAAGTTTTCACGTACTTCTAATCAAATCATTTTGTTCTTACAGTCAAATTTGGGTTTACAACAAAAATTTGATTCCAACAAAATTTATTAGCACATGTACCCTCCAGATATTATGCAATAGGGGAAAGAGAAGACCAATTCATACAAATGAATTCACCTCTTCCCCGTTTCGCACACGATATTTTTTATAACATCTGTATGAGAGAAGTGCTATTCTATTTGTAAGTATTCCGAGTATGTAGCTTTTTGAAAAAATGGATAGGACTTTATAGTCAAAGCGAAACCTTACCTGTTGTCTCTCCAGATGGAAGAACTGTTAAAAAACTTTTGAAACTTCAATTCCAATCATACCACCGGAAATAATTCCTCACTTCCAGTAGCATGATGAGAATGTATGAATTTAACGTTTTTTTGTGGTTTTCAATTGAGAAATACAACAGACAATGTCTCATTTTGACGACAAACTCTTATTAATTTTTTCAAAGAAGTCAAAAGTTGGCAAATTTGTTGTTTATTGGAAATGTTATGCATAACTACCGGTCGCATGATTGAAGTTCATGTTTAAAGAATCTTTTGGATAGTTTTTCCATCAAGGAATACAACAGGTAAGATCTCATTTCGACGACAAAATCTTCTCCATTTTTGAAAGAGGCCAAATGTTAGCAAAGCTGCTAATCACTATAAATGCTTCTAGACTCATGAAAATAATGCATCACTTTCAGTCGCATGATTGGAACTTATGTTTTAAAAGTTTTTGGGTAGTTTTTCGTTCAGAGAAGACAAAAGATAAAGTTTCACTTTGATTACAAAATTCTAATTATTTTCAGAAAGAGGTCAAATGTCAGTAAAGTTGCGAATCATTATAACTTCTCCTGGATTTTAGAAAAAAATGCATTACTTCCGGTGGCATGATTGGAAATGATGTTTTAAAAGCTGTTTTGGTAGTTTTTCGATAAGGGAAAACAAAAGATGAGATTTTATTTTCAAAAAAAACTCTTATGTCTTTTTAGAAGGAAGCCGAATATCAACAAAGTTGCGAATCATCATATCTTCTACTGGATTTGTGAAAATAATGCATTACTCCCAGTGTCATGATTGGAATTGATGTTTGGAAAGTTTTCTGGCTAGATTTTCGAATGGGAGGAGCAACAAACAAGATGTCACTTTGACGACGAACTCTTATCTATCTTGAAGAGAGGAGAAATGTCAGCGACGTTGCGAATCATTATAACTTCTCCTTTATTTATGAAAATAATGCATCACTTCCCAAATTGTAACATGTCTAATTTTGATTGAAAGGACTTTACGAATATTTTTGCATTTCCTACCTACGGAAATTGAAACATTCCAAAGACGTCATACTACTTTTGCCGACTGATATTCAAATGAGGCAATTATTATTATCATTTTTATTATTATCATACTATTAGGCCAAATCCCTCTCCGGGTAAGAGTAACTCGTTCGGTTCTGGTCTCGTTTTACTACTGGGGATTAAGAAATTTGTATAGTAAATTTGGGTATAGGATGTTCAGGAGGAGAAGGAATAGGTTTTAGATCAATCTCACAACGTCGCCACGACACTAGTCGCTTGATAAATCTCTCTAGCAATCAACCCAGGTGAAGCTTCACAAAGCCATCATAGTAAAGAGAATAATTATAACAATCCACTTAGAAAATCTCTTCACGCGGGCCCATTAGTATCCATAATTTCTCGTCTTACCGCACATATTCCGCAGGAACTGCATTCCAACCGCGTTCACTTTGCTCCTATCATTTTCTTGATACGTCTAGGTCTCGCTACCATACAACACTGTGGGTGCAACTACAGAGTTATATATTGCAATTTAAGATCCATTCGTTACATTCTAACTTCTAGTTATAGCTTGTACACTGCCGATAATCTTTCTACCCTCGTTTATACATCTGGATATCTCTGCATCAATCTTTCCGTCAGCAGTAAATAAGCTTCCAAGACACATGAACTCATCAACTTGTTCTATCCCCTCTTCGTTTAAGGCAATGTTGCATACTGTCTTCTCACCCCTTCTTTCAAAAACGATAATTCTGTTTAATTTGCGTTAATTTTAATATCCATGCTCAGCTTTTGTTTTGATTAAAAAATTTGCAATTGTAATGGATTTTAGAATTTTAATTATGTTTAGTGAAACTAACATCAAAGGTTAAAAAGGTTGAAGGCTTCTTCTTTATCCAGGTATCTAAAGCCATGAAAAAAATTATCAACTGAAAAAGAAAATTAAAAAACCTAAGTATAACGCCAAATAGATTTATTTCCAAAATATTAGTTTGCAGTTATCAATTACTTATTTTTATAGTATTACAAACTTAAATTTATCAATATAGAAATCTCAACATGACATTCATTATGGAAACGTTAATTTGACATTATTGACACATAAAGAAAATATCCCAGTAATCATGTCGGTCCCAATAATCGTTAAACTTGGTTATAGTTTGAAAATATTGTTAAGAAATATGTTGAAAGTACCTTTTGAAGGGTCCCGGGGCTTAGGGGCGAAGGCGAAATTTCAGAAAAGCATTTTAATGCCTTGAACTAATTGTTCTGACCTATTTCATTTCTCTATAGAAGATGGATTCGTACGAAACCTTCGTTACGTTACGATATGTTATTTCCAGACAAAGCAAATGTTTCATTATTTCGGCCATCGTTATTGCCAACAACAACAAAAGTCATTTCTACTCTTGTTTCGTTTTCTTATTAGAAGAAGGAAACTACACTCATCTCGCCTTACTGTGCCGGTATCGGATCTGGTCGGCAAAGTAACGGGCGCTATTTAAATCTACTTTCAACCAGATTTGAAACGACGAGTGAGTACTCATACGTCAACACTCAGGTCCGCATATATCGTCTCCGAACCCGGCACCATGTCCAGAGAGTCGCGACGTAAACAACTTCTGATAAGGTCAGAAGCAGTCAAGCGTGAACAACCGTGAAGCCGACACAAGAACGAGCGGCACAGTAAACGAGATGAGCGTAAATTAAATACCGAAATTGATGTTTCCAGGTAATGAATATTGATAATTGTATTCTTTTGATAACCAAAAAAATTGTATAGTCGAGGATGTCTAGGATTTCTAGCAGACTTAGCAGATCGAATTTAACATTCCTTGAAGACAATTCGAGGCAAACTTTAATATCGTTATTTAATTTAATTTTCTCCTTTTAGTATTAAAACAACGCAAATCTAGAAATAATTTTTCTTGTTGATGGCAGTGACAGCAACGAAAATAACGAAAGTTTTGTTACGCATTAAAGTAGCGTAACTAAAAGTAGGAACGTATTATTTTGTTCCATTTCGTTCAGATCCCCAGCCTGATTACCATTTTTTCTCTACCTAGTTCCTCCCTCAACATATATCCTGCACTTGAAAGTAAAGAAGAAGAAAGTTTCCAGCCCACGCCCATTATCCATCTAAGAATTCCCTCCTGCAAACTTTCCACTCTCTTGTGCTTCTTCCAGCCTCAGATTTTCACTCCGTGGCTTAGTACTGACCACACTATAGCATCGAACATCCTCACTTTCATCTTTTAATCGTCCCTGAATATTCTTTTCTTTATACCCAACACCTGTCCCATCGCTTTGCTCGCACATTCTATTCTTCTCCTTACCTGCAGTCCTACTCCTTCCTCGCTTCAAACCAGAAACCTAGGTAAATGAATTTCTCCACCTGTTCAACAGTCACACTCTATATCTTCCAATCATATTTTGCCTTAGCCCTTCTCTTTCTGAAACACATCATCTTCGTCTTACTCACCTTCACCGTAAAACCTCTCGTTCTCACGTACTTTTCGAAAGCTCTCATGACCAAACTTATCCCCTCATCATCCCCTAAGAAGACCACGTCATCCGCGTACGCTAAGGAATATGCCTTGCCATTTTCAGAAACGTTCCCTATCCTCACCCTTATCCTAGTCTCCTAGAGTATCTCCTTTATCCTCTCGATCGGACTTTCATCTACCCCCCTCTCTTTCAAATCTTGCCATAACACCATCCTGTTCACAATGTCGAATGCCGCAATGAAGTCCACAAATAGGTCCACTAATTTTCCTTTCTTCCCTTTCGAATTCCTACACACTAGGTACATGAGTAGGTCAGTATTGTCTATCGTTCCCATTCCTTTCATGAAGCCCGTTTGATTCCATGGCATAATCCCTTCTCTCTTCTACATTCCTTTCCAGTCTCTTCCCAATTATTCAAGTTCATATTTTGTAGCTCACCGACATAAGCTTCATTCCCCTATACTCTTCTACATTTTTGCACTCCTCTTTCTTTGATTAATGGAACCACCAAACCTGTCCTTCATTCCTCAGGCCACCCTTCTCCTTTCAAAACCTTGCTACAGAATTTCCACATTTCTTCTCTTACTCCCTCCCAGCAAAATCTCAAAACCTCACTCTCCATACTGTCCCCTCCTATTGTCTTATTTCTTTTAAGCCTCGCTAGCGCCCCACTCACATCCTTTCTGCTGACCCTTTTATCTCTATCCACTCCTCATCTACTGCCCTCTTATTACCTCTTAAAACTCTATTTTTCATTCCTACCATCAGTCTTTTGAAGTACCGGTTTTACTCATTCATTTCTATTTCCTTAACTTTCCGGTCCAGTTCCCTGCGCTTTGAATTTCTCCTAAATGTCTCGCTTCCATCATCCCATACCTCCCCTCCAAACCCTTCGTTCTAGGCATTCGAATCTGCCCCTATCGTCACCAACTCTCAGTCTTTTGCTCTATTCGTTTCCTCATCAATCTCCATCCTTTCTCTTCTTCGAATTTTTCCCAAATGTCTCGCTTTCTTCAACCCATACCTCCACTCCTAACTCTCCGGTCTAGGCATTTGAATCTGCCCCTGTCAACACCAACTCCTTAGTCTTTTCATCTATCCATTTCCACATCACTCTATGTCCTTTCTCTTCTGCTATAAACACGATTCATGGCCATCTTCACTGTTCCTACTTTTATTCTTCTCACCAACGTAAGACCCCCCTCCACCTTCTTTCTCTCTCGTCCGATCTCTCATCTTCTATCAGTTCCCTTCTAGCCCCTGGCACCATTACATGTCCAATTTTTCCACGGCCTTTCAGAACCCTTAGTTCTTGTTGAATAGTTAAGGAGGGAGAGGTGAGATGGCGAAAAATCGTGGAATCGAGGTATGATAGATTGTATAGGGAAGTGAAGGCGAAGGGAGAACCAAGATACTTGAGAAAAGTAAAAAAGGAGAATAAGTGAAACAACGTTACACGACTTGAGACAGGGGCAGGAATGAGAGAGTGTGTATGACAGAATAAGGTTGTCCCTGGATGGGAATTGTCAGAGGGCAAGCTGGATGATGAGGCTGGAAGGGAGGTGAGAAGGCAAGGGGCATGTAATAGGAAAAGGCCAAAGGGGTACCTTTATTCAAGGATTTTGAAGCAATACTGAACTTACTATTTTTTTACAAAATTCTAAGAAAATTCGAGAAGTTTGATGAGATTTTAATAAATTTTACGCGATTTCAGTATATTCTGTAGGATGTCGACTGATTTTTAGAGACTTTTAGCGATTTTAGAAAATCGAGAACGACTTCCGCGGATGACAAAGGATTGAAGGGATTTCAAGGGAATTCAAGAAACTTCAAAGTATTTCAAAAAAGTCAGGGGATTCCCATAGTTTTTTGAAAAATCTCAAGAGTTACCAAAGTATTTTCAGGAATTGTGAACGCTATTAATGGATTTTGATTGGATTTCAAAGATTTGACGTGATTTGAAGCAATTTCATAAGCTTTCGAGAGATTTTCAGAGATTTCAAAGGATTTTAGCGGATCTTAAGAGATTTCAAAAGATTCCGAAGTATATCCACGGACTTTGGAGAATTTTGTAAGATTTCAGATGATTCAACGGAATTTCAAAGGATTTCCGAATATTATAAAGGATCTTAGACATTTTAATGAAGTTTGAAGAGATTTCATAGATTTTAAGGGATGTTGTAACATTTCAAAATATTTTACAGAAATTCAAGAATTATAACCAATTTTTAGAAGTTTTAAGATATTTCCATGGATTTTGAATGATCATAAGGGATTTTGAAGGTTTCAAGTAACCTCAAGGATTTTAAAAGATTTCAAGGGATTTCAAAGAATTTTAGAGGATTTTCACAGTTTTTAGAGAATTTTAAGGAACTACTAGGCAATAATATCGTTTTAAAGGAATTTCAAGTGTTTATGTACGATATTCATGGAATTTGAGAGATTGTATGAGATTTTGAGAGATTTTGAAATGTTTCTAAAGAAGTCACGGGATTCTAGAGGAGCCTAAAGGATTTCAAGAGATAACAAAATATTTTTACGAATGTTGAAGGATGTTAGGAGATCTTAATTGGATCTTGAAGATTTGATGTGATTTGAAAAAATTTTCACATGATTTAAAAAATTCTAAGGAACTTACGAAATTTTCAAAAGAATTCAAAGAATGATAAAATGTGTATAATGTTATACAAACTAATTTCAGCAGACGAAAGTAGTTTCTATTAGTGTTCGATATTTTAATACTTACGAAACCCTTTTTGATACAACGGTGTATTTCATGGGCGCAACAGAGAAGCACCGTATTCACTCAGTTGCGAGCAAGCAAGGCTTCGGATCACAGATCATTCGTTCTGATCATTACTTTTCTACCAGAATGAATTGCTTGTTGTACATCAGAATTAGTTATTGCAGTACCTAGCACTCTCCAAAACATATTTTAGTCCTCCGAGCTGGATATTGCAGGGAATTTTAAAGTGCAGTGCATTTTAACTGTACTGTCTTTGTTTGAGGCATCTAAATCATTTTTTGCAATTAAAGTAGACGGCTGGAACTAATATTGTGTTAGAAAATCAATTGGAATAGAATAATCGGTGTATGATCTATGTTACGTCGTAATAATTTACTTTCATAATTTTCAATGATAATTTACTTATATCACGCTCCTTAAGGATTTAGTCTCCGAACTTCGGTAAATAAGTTTATGGCACCGATTACTCGACCAGCCCAAGCAGGGCCACCAGGTTTACACACTGTTTTTGGGTTTTTCCGAATTTGTACCAATAGGCATCGACGACCCTTCTCTGTACCAATCACAAATAGCTTCAGAAACTTTCGACACACCTTCTGTGAGATCAAAATACCCCCAAGTGCTCTTCAACTTTACTGAACAGACAGATACTCCTTAGCTCTCGAACGATACACATCTCAAATCGAGCACAAACTTTTCCGAGATATTTGTATATTTAGAATGAATAATATACATAAGAAGAGTTTCATCCATTTTTATAACAGAAATTTCATTCAATCAAGTATAATTTAATGAAAAGATTTTTTTACAGTAGTTATAAAATATTTTTTCAAACATTTAACTTTTCTTAGGAGTTTTTGCGTATGCCAAATTAGGCAAAATTTATATTAATACTTAGCAAACTGACCAGATTATTGGATATACAATGAAAAGAAAATAGTCAAGAAAAGCTTATGTATATAGAATTTGAATCATAATAATGATTTATATAAATAACGTCGAAAATAGTATTGCTCGAATATCAACTGTATGCATCAATATATTGAGAAATTATAATTAAAAACCAGATAAATGTAAAAATAGTTTTTTCTCACCTGTGCGTGCTAACCCACGATACCGAGTAAAATAATTTAAGTAGAGACTATAACTCCAAAGTTACGGAATTTAGAATAAAGTTTCAATGTTAATTTCTCTACAATTATTTAAATTGAATGGTGAATATAACCTTACAAATGGCAGTCAACTGAAGGGCACGACGAAAATCACAGAAAAGAAACGCTATTTCATAAAAACCAAAAAGAATCACATATATTCTGAAACTTTCGAAAAGAAAATAAAACAAATTCAATTCGGAAAATAATGAACAGTCGAAGACTACGATCTGAAATGGACAAGAGCCAGAGCACCGGAGACTTCGATCGGAAGATCAGGAATGCAGAAGATACAGAAACTCAACAAGAATACGAGCAAGAGCAGGTGTTGACTAAAATGGACTCCCTGCTGCTCGGAATGAAAAATTCGCACTAAACGATTAGTAGAGGAAGAAAAAAGACACCGAGAAAGAGAAGAAAAGGAAGAAGAGAAAAATTTAAATGTAAGGCTCATTACTCTGGAGTCTGGTATAACAAAGACTTTAGAAGTAACAAATGCCAATAACAAGAATCTAGAGAAGGGGGATTTGATGATTGAAGCACAACTACAGATATTGAAAACTGCACACACTCGAATGACGGAGAGATTAACAGACTCGATGGAACAACAAAGGCTACTAACGACTCGGGCCCTCCATGTGATCTACACACTACCGGAGTTCCATGGTGAAGGTAGTCCCATCAGATATCAACACCAATTAAGGCAATATTGGGACGCTGAAAATCCGAGAGAAGGTGACAGAAGATATCTGCTAGAAGAATCTCCTAGTGTGACACCAGGCCACTTGTGGCAAATAATTAAATATGACATCAGAGATCTGGGATTTTTCATTCAAAAATTCAAAGACCGTTATTGGAATGAGCAGACCCAATATGAGCTGTGAAAACACTTAGTTTGCGGATACCAAACAACCAATATGAGAAGGAATGGAAGACACACAGCGGCAATCATGACGGCCAAACACTTATGGTCAAAGAAACATGGCAATGAACTGGAGAGAACGGATTGGGCACCAAACAGGACCCAGACTGACAACCGTCCAACCATAGGCCCAAAGCCATGGGGACAAAGAAGAAGAAGGCGTAGCAATAGAAACCATGATGTACAAACATGTTCTACAAAATCAACATGAACGTACAATGAATAAAATGTGAAGGCCAAGCGGCTGAACAAGCAAATATATGCCGATGTTCAGCTACTCAATCAAACTATACAGGTGATTTTTGTGGTCGTTCCAAAACTACTGGGAAGTGGTTCTTCCCAGAGACTACGACACAGAATACCTGATGGAAAAATCTCTATCAGGCCCTCCGAATGATTGGTGGCTTATGGTAAAAAGAGCCATGACCAATATC
The DNA here is from genome assembly GCA_032362435.1 of Melikaiella ostensackeni. Lineage (NCBI taxonomy): Eukaryota > Metazoa > Arthropoda > Insecta > Hymenoptera > Cynipidae > Melikaiella > Melikaiella ostensackeni. Next base: position 14,188 of record JAUMHM010126794.1, read on the forward strand.
AAGACCTTTGCTGTAAAATTGCAGCAGCGATATTGGAATGAGTTCGCTCAGCCTGAAATGGGGAAACAACCGGGGTTCGGGCACTTCGTACCAGAAAAGGATTAATCTCAAGCAGAATATGCCACCAAAATATTTGCACTAGTAAGTGACTTGATACCGGACTCGGAAAAAGGGAAGGTAGTTAGAAAATCGGCACGTCATTACAGTGACGAGATTAGGTATGCCGTTATTCGAAAAGGAATGAGCCAATGTGAACAGCTAATCGAAGTCTTAGAAGAGTTCGACCAAATTGGCAGCTCCAATACGGTGTATGTGGACACGAGAAATAAAGTCAATTTGCAACGAGAGGGGAACCAAAATAACCAAGGACATTGGCGAAATAACTATCAGGGATCAAACTACACGAGAAAAAAAGCCCAGGAAACAATGGAGGCTGGACGCAACAAGCGAGTAGCAATCGACCAAGTCACTACTCAGTTTCGACCAGTTTCGACTCAGTTTCGTCACTACGACAGTTTCGACCAAACGCAGGTGCGGCGTGAGGGCAACGAGCCTCCTATAAAGGATACTCATTGCGACAGCCACAACATCAACCTTTATACAAAGTTCAGAATTTATAAATTGATCCTCAACTTGAGATGGACGACATTCAGTATTCAATGGAGAAAGCAAATATTGAGACAGGAAATCAGCAGGAGCCGCGTCAATAAATGAAACGAAAAATAAAATTGTCGCAGTGCAGAAAGTCACATATCAGGCCCAAATGCTTACAAACACACGAAGGGATCTTATGGAGGAGACTACTGAAGCAACGTCCAGACAACAATAAAAATGCTACACGGCAACTATACAAATTTCCGGCATTGTTACGAAAGCCCTGAATGACACAGGGGTGGAGATTACTCGCATCTCAGGAGACTTCATAAACAGCAATAAGGAAAGATTCAGCCGCTATCCTAGCCTGCCACTGGCAGGTATGGCCCTAGCACCGCCAGTGGGGGAAAAGCGGTACGCTTCAGCAAGCAAATCTACGCTGACGTACAATTGAATGAAATTGAGAAAACCAAACTTGGTGATAAAATATGGGAACATAAGCAAGTTTTTCGACGTGAACCTGGACTACTAACCAATTAACAACACGTACTTGAGGGAAATATGGACAGCCTTTCGTCGGACGCAACTACCCAATCCCTATGGCCCATGGGGAGAAGGTGGGCGCAAAAATACAAAGAATGCTGAATATGTGGATTATTCAGAGATCGAATAGTCCCTATATAAATCCAGTCATGCGAGTAATCAAAAGGGACAGATCAATTCGCCTGCGTCTGGATGCAAGAAAATTAAATGAAGTTTTACTAGAAGATTGGGAATGTCTAGCTCTAGAACCCGGAGAGGTACTTTTTCAGAAATTCGAATCTCTTCATGACCAGCATTTTCTGGCAGGTACCTCTTCACCCCCAGTCGAGACAAGAGAGCATTTTAATGCCGTGGGGGGAGCTACGAGTTCCCACTAGCTACACTGAATCTTAGCAAGTCCAATTTTTTTTAGAAGGGAACAAAGTTCCCTTCTAAATTCTAAATTCATCTCAATTATGGCGGGTATTAAACCAGACTCTGAAAAAGTCGACTGTATACATGACTTTCCAGCGCCTAAGAAAGTAAAACAGCAGAAGGGCTTCCTGGGATTGATAAACTTTTCTCGAAGTTTAGTGACAAGCATGCTGGAGGAACAGTATCACTCCTCAAGTTAATCGAAAAGGGCGTACCATGCTGATGGGGTCAAGAGGCACAGAAGAGCTTTGAAAAGATTAGATGCCTTTTTGAAAGCTCCATTCTGCTCTATTTTTCCGACCCAAGAAGAAGCTATCATCTGGACACGGACGTCAGCAATTACGCGCTAGAAGCAGTGCTACATCAATCAACTGGCCAGCAAGACAAAGAAATTATCGCTCTCGCAAGGTGTACGCTGAAAGGACACAAATTGACGTATTTTATTACCGAGAAGGAACTCCTCGCGATGGTATGGGCGCTGCAGAAATTTAGAATGTACCCGCATGGTGCTGAAATAATTAAGCGCACCGACCATCTAGCACTCACGATCTTGAAAACATGTAAATTCATGAAAGCGTGCCTTTCACGCTGCATTCTCGCGATACAGGATTGCAACATGTATATGGCACATCTTCATGGAAAAAACAACGTAGTAAGTGACATATTAAGTCGGCTGCAGGATGAAGAAAACTATGAAAAAATCGCGAAGTGATCAGGGATGTGATAAACGCGCTAAGCTATGAATGGACCAGAGAAGTCGAGCAGCAAATTTGCAGGATCCCATGCAACAACAGATGGATAGAGAGGTGCAACACTTGATACGAAATTTATGACGTGAAATGAATGAGAAAAACGTAATTCAAATTCATCAATGACAATTTGTGCCATTATGATGAAGCAGTACATTGCATATACTATATATGTACTGAAGGACTCTCTGAGATTTCTCATATGGGAGTGTCATGCTTCGTATGAATATCCAGGAGCAGAAAAAACCTATAAGATTCTCAAGGAATCATTTCGCACACCGCAAATGGCGAAAGTCACACGTCAGGCAATAGCCACCTGCGACGCATGCCTGCAAAACAAAGTGTCAACACAAGCATCACAGGCATTACAGGAACCGGTATTGTCAGAAGAGCCACTTGAGCTCATATCTATCAACTTTTCTGGACCACTAACTGAAACAAAATATAGATATGAGCACCTCATCGTAATGATAGATAAATTCACGAAATTTACGAAGCTGTATCCCCTCCGTAAAGCGACCAACGATATCGCCATCAAGAAACTAAATGAATTCTCGAAGCTGCTGAGTGAGCCAGGGAAGGTACTCTCTGATGGAGGTACACAGTTCACTAGTCATAAATGGAGGCAAGCACTTGACGAATGAGGAATGAAAATGATTTTGACATCGATACACCACCCACAAGCTAATAAGGTGAAAAGAGTGAACCGAGAATTAGCGAGACTCTTTCGGACGGGGGGAAGGGAATGGAACGTATTGGAAAGAAACGAGAGAAAGAACTCGCACGACTCAATAAGAATAGAAGGGACGTCACCTTCTCAGTAGGGGAGTAGGTACTTGCCTGGGCAAGTGATAAGGTTTGTGACCTGTAAAGGTATGGTCCTGCAATGTGTCACATACATCGATAGGAATCACGGCGAAATTTCTAGCACTTGACGAAGGCATCTACAAAATTTAAAAAAAAGAGTCGCCAGTAAAGTCTACATTTCACAGAACTTAAAAAATGAGCGAGAGAGGGGACAATACCATGCTAACGACCTCAGGAAGTACAACTGACAAGAAAATTGTGAAGGGGATGAGGAAAAGGCGAGAGATATTGGACCTGAAGGGCTCGCGAACCGATCAGAAATTGAGGGAGGTCAGTTTCAAGATAAAACAGCGAAGATGCCAGATGCAGCGACTGAATGGGAATTCTTGGATATCCACTGCAACGTGGGTATCCAATTCAATATATAAAACCAGCAGGATGACGTGTTTGAACGTGAGGTACACCAAGATTCGCTTAGAAATACCCGGCCTCGCTTAATTTCAACAAGAATGAGGAGGGCAATTCGACAACCAACACAAACATACACCTCTCTAAAGGAAAGCACATTAAAGGCGTCTAGAATATTTTCTGGCACTCTTAGACCTTCTCCTCAAAGCGATCAGTGTGGCGCGGTACAACTAGCTGTTTTAGGTTGAGAGAAAATGTTATTTGATTACTTTTCGCTTTTTTATTGTATGGTTTTCTATGTGCGTTTTATTCTCGACTATATCTCTATTATATTTCCACGGAAGAGTAGAGCAAGGTTCACTTTGTAAACTTGTCCAAAAAGTGGCGTGTAATAAAACAAGATCTTGCAAATTCCTTTAGTTTCTTATGGGCAGACAGCAGTTCACACCTCAATTTGGTCGAGAGAGATTCTAACCTGAATTTCCAGAATAGAGAACATTTTTTTCGAGGATATTTTTAAGAGTTTTGATTTCTGAAGGGAAATAGACTGTAAAGAATCATAAATTCATTTGAGATTTTCTCTCTCGCTTGCCTTTGGCAGCTCTCTCTCTCTCTCTCTCTCTCTCTCTCTCTCTCTCTTACCTTCGTTTCACTTCGTAAACGAAAATCGACAGCGTCTTTACGCAGACACCTTACTCAAGGAAAGCTTCCCTCTTCAAATTACATTGTGCACCCGTATCTTAAGCTTACATTTTATAAAATTCAAAATTTGAAGTTTAAATTCCTTGCGAGATTCATAGATAGCTAAATACTCTGAAGTTGAGTGGAGCGTTAACCAATTACGCCACCGAGGCAGAAGTAGATCGTTTTTTATTTCTTTTATATTACAGGAGGAGCGCGGGTCTGCATCCCCATAATCGAATTTAATTAATTAACAATCAATGTTCTAAATTTTTCATGATTTGGTTGATTTTATATAGCCTGGATCAAGTCTAAAAATTTCGCAGGGCGAAAGAGATGCTGGCCCGCGTCCCCCTGTAACATAAGAGAAATAAGAAAACCATCTACTGCGGCCTTGGTGGCGTAATTGGTTAACGCTCCACTCATGTAAATTTGGCGTTCCCGGTTCAAATCTGGGCTGAGGTAGATTTTTTCACATTTCTCCGAAAATCATTTTGACCAGTAATCTGCACACTGACATCAAAAATATGAACCTCTTAGTGAAATTGTGAAAATTGGGAGAATAAGATGGAGGTTATTAAAGGACCAGTAAAAAAATATGAAAGAAGTTTATTCAATTAGTAAAAAACTAAGATGAACTACATCACAGAAAGATTTATTGATTAAATACAAGATTCATGGGGTTGTTCCAAAAAAGATTCTTGATATAAACAAGAAAGTTCGCTTTGATTTCAATAATAAAAGAAACAAAGAGACCTTTAATGACACCACTAATAAATTCAGGAAATCTGTTTTGAATCTGGTTATAAGAGATGGCTACGGACAAATACACAATCTAAATGAGAACACTAAGAAGACTCTAGATAATTTGAATAAACAAGTACCAGGTTACATAGTGAAAGAATGCTC
>JAUMHM010126827.1:2110-18387 GCA_032362435.1 Melikaiella ostensackeni
ACTCAGCCTACAAAAATGCAGAAGTCAGCCCAGGTGCCGGCGAACAAGGTGTCTTTGGGGGCTGGACTGACAGTTGCCAAGAGGACTAACCCCCTGACGGTGGTGGTGACGGCAACGAGCTATCCGGACTCGATGCTTACTGCGGAGCATTTCGAGCTCTCCTGGGAAGCCACTCACAGGGCGCTCGAAAGTGTGTCCCCAGATCGATGACCACAATTTGAGACCTCCTTTTGTAGAGAAGGGGTGTTCATATTTGTCGCAGCCGACCCAGCGGCTGAAGCTTGGCTACTGAACACAGTGGCTGAGACAAGGCCCTGGGAAGGTGCAGCCTTTAAAGCGAGTTGGGTTCAGTTGCTCCAAAAGATATTGAAGGGTACGGCGTGAATTCCAGGTAAACTAGAAGATCCATCTGAGGTCCTTCGGCGCCTGGAGGGATTCAACCCCTTAGTGCACAACGGGACGCTCTTGCGGTTATCAATAACAGTCCCTTCTACCACCTTGGCCAGGTCAACTTCAGGGTTGCTGGTCAGGGACAGGAGGAGCCTCTTGGGACAGGGAAAGATCGGGGGCACACGTAAATCACTGCTGCCGGTCTAATCATTATCCAAATGAACTTGCATCACAGCAAAGGCACCTCTGCAGCTCTGCAGAGGGGCATGTCTCTGAGGCACACAGGTATTTCACTAATCCAAGAAACTTGGTTAGTTATAGATACAATAAGAGGAATAAGGGGGGCTGGTTTTTGTTACAGGGACCCCAAGGCGGTCGAACGAAGGGCCTGCATTCCGGCGAAAGGAGCCAACGTTGTCCCGCTGCTAGAATTGTGTTTGAGAGGTCTGATAGTGATATCCACAGTTCTTAGAGGAATCGGGAAGATAGTCATAGGATCGGCCTACTTTTCGTATGACAGCGAAACCAACCCGCTAGAGGAAGTACGTACACTGGTAGGATACTGCAAGGTGAGAGGTCTCCCACTATTGTTGGGGTGCGATGCTACCTCCCACCATACATTGTGGTGTAGCACGGACACTAACTCAGGAGAGAATGACCTATTGGAATATTTAATAACAACTGATTTAGATATTCTCAACCCGGGGTATTCCCCTGACGTTTCATAACTCGGTCAGGGAAGAGGTCATTGACTTCACCCAAAATGAACCAGTAGTTTTACGGATAAAGTGAAGAAGTGGAGAGTCTCGGACGAAACCACTCTTTAAAATCACTCACGGATAGAGTTCGAGTTGGAATCTACCGTATCCTCGAAACCTACGTCGGCCAGAAATCCAAGAAGAACGGACTGGAATTGATATTTTACTGAATTAGGGAGTGCACTTTCAAAGGTGCCCAAGTCAATTAGGGACGTGGAGACCCTGGAGATGGCAGCCCAAACATTTAAGGAAGCCATCAAATCTACTAACGAAAGATATTGTCGTCTCACAAGAATCCAAAAGGCAGGGGAGACGCACTGGTGGAACGGAAAGCTCGAAGAGCTTCAACGGGAAACTAGAGAGAGGTTCAGACGTGCCAGCATTGGTAAATCAGACGAACTATGAACATCATTCACGACGATGAGGGATGAGTACAGGGGTGCAAAAAAGGGGGGCAAAGGCGGCCAGACTGGACAAGCTGCTCTCTCGAAATCCGGATGCGATTTTCGGAACTCTAAAATTGCCCGACGGAGGTTACTCAGTGTCGCACACGGAGACCTTGACCTACCTGATCAAGGAATATTTCTTGGGCTTTGTAAGGTCCGGGGAAAAGATAACGACACCTCGAGGGCATCTAAAGTCGTCTGTCGCTCAACTGGGCTCGCAACGGTGACTGGCCCACGAGATTGTTACTTCTTCCAGGGTCAGGTGGGCCCTGAAGTCTTTCAGCCCATACAAGTCTCCTGGTCCGGATGGCATATACCCGGTTACCATACAGGAGGCTGGCGAATCAATCCTAGGGCCGCTGGTGAGACTTGCTACGGCTAGTCTGACACTGGGATATATCCCGACGGCATGGAGAGGCGCGAGAGTGGTTTTCATTCCGGAAGCAGGCAGGATCGGTTATACTTCACACAAGAATTTCCGTCCCATCAGCTTTACATTTTTACATCTAAAGACGGTACAAGTGGAGGACCATGAGTACACTAAAACTGAGTGGACAACAACTGAAAATCACTGAACGAGATAGGTATTTAGGAGTCATCCTGGATAGGATGCTGTTATGGAACGATCCAGGCTAACTTATGCGGCAGCGTTTTGAGTCGGATATTGACTCAAAATGGAGACGTAGTATTCTTTAGTAAAGAAGGACCTGAATTGTGTTGTTGAACAAAACAAAATTACACGAAGTTGCCGCGGCAACGAATGCAATGAGACCTGAAAAATTAAAAAAATGAAGCCACGCACGAATATAGTTATATAATATAATATATATAATAATATAATATAAATTTGAAAATATGCAGTATCAGTATACCTGCGTACCTTTTGGACTTTGTACAGCTCCTTATGTGTTTACTAAGTTAATCAAACCTATAATGACCAGCCTTCGCGAAAGAGGTTATGTTTCGGCCTTCATAGGTACCTTGGTAAATTGAAGTGTTTTTTAATTAAAGGAATAAGTGTAATGAATCAGTTTATTAATAAACTTTTTTGTTTGATAAAAAAATTGATTGATAGTTTAGAGGAATAAACAAAAGCATTTTGTGGCCCTGTAATATAATAATGTAGTAATATTATTATTACTATTATTATTATTATTATTATCATTATTATCATTATTATGTTGGCACACTAATGTTTATTATTCGGAGACAATAATGGGCCCGCTATTTTTTTTATTCATCGAAACTATCAATTAATTTTTTTATCAACCAAAAAAAATATTTAATAAATTGATCCATTGAACTAATTCCTTTCATTAAAAAATTGTTAACTATTAAATTAATTTAATGAATTTTGCTTTTTACTTCGAAAGAAATTTTATTTAGACATTTAGAAAAAATAAATGAAAATCAGTCTGGGAAGAGGCAACAAAAATCAGCATATGTGGGTGATCTTTAACCCATCATATGGGGTAATGTCTCTGCCTTTACTCAACTTGCGAAAGCAATTTTTAATTTATCCAATTTGGTTGTTGCACTACACCGCCCGCTAACTGCACTTCATCTATGAGAGTTATAAATTAGGTTTGTAATTTCAAAGATGACCATGATGGCTTTAAAGAGCTGTCAGTTTTATTTTGGAAATGATAGTTCTATATATAATGACATTAAACTCAACTTGGAGTAATTTTCAACTTTACCCAATACGTACAGGTAAAAGCATAAAATTACCTACAACAAAATTCACACTTAGTTTTTTTTATGAAGTGATAATAGTAGTAGTTGCCCATAGATTTGTTTTTCCAGCCTACTGGTGCATAAAACGTTATCGATGTCAAGGCGGGTAATCAAGTTACCCAACTTCTTATGACTACGGAGCCAACAGAAATCGACTGTCTTAGGAAGATCGACTGCAGGCCGCATTATGGCCTGAAGAGGATCCATATGAAAATCCTTACGAAATTTGAGAATATACCAGATGACAAAGGCCAGGGCTTGTCTCCGGAGGAAACAGAGAAGGCTACTAGCAAATGAAATGGGCAACCAATATCCCCCTTCCAATCTGAATTTTATTGAGATTCATGTTCACCACGCTTAAGTGGTGTTAGCTATCCTAAGCAGACGTCTACTAGAGTAAGAAACAGCTTTTACTCTAACACAGGAACCTTTGTGCTACAAGGCGAAAGTAAGAGGCATACGTCAGAAGAGCGGGTCAGTCATCTACGATGGAACCGTAGAAGTACTTAGGGCAGTACTTTATGTCAGAGCAGATATTAAGTTTATTGGCTTACCGAGGTTTGGCTCTAGAGACTTGGCACTAGACGTCATGTCAGCATATACTAGTATGTTCGGCCTATCTACCATTTGACTCCCACGATCTATTATCATCTGAGGAATGGAGAAGTTTGGTGGACTACTGCTGTACAAAAGGATGGCCGTTACTCATGAGATGTGATGCCAATGCACATCATTGGACTTGGGTCAGTAAGGGCATCAACAACAGGGGTCAGTTTATACTAGACTATCTCTTAGCTACTGATTTATCTTTATTGAATCGGAGTAAGGCACCTACCTTCGTACTGGCTAGCTGTCATGAGTTGAATGATTTAATATTATGCTCCATAAGCGTTAGCGAAATGTGCAAGAGATGGCATGTGTCGCCAGGTACGTCCCTATCGGATAATAGGCAAATATGCTTCTCCTTGACAGTTAATAGACCTGAAGCTTAGAGGTGTAGGAACCCTGAATCAACTGACTTATAGGGAATGCTTATAGGGAAAAACTCAACGGTTTATTGGGTGCTATACCATGCAGAATTAGATCTATTGATCAAATAGAATTTCCTGTTGATGACCTGCAGCAGGGTATGATTGAGGCACACGAGGATGACTTTGCGGCGAAGCGGAATGGCTAAGACAACTGGTGAGATCCCGAAGCCCCTACTACGGGTGCATTTTCCGGGTTCGGAATTGAATTATACGACTGAGGGGCAGCCTATGAGTCATACCCATCAGTAGGACTAACTTTCAGAGCCATAGCTGAAAAGTGGGGAATATCTAGTCGCATTATCACTCAGTCTAAAATTATATGTGTGGTAGAGCAACTAAAACCATGCAAAGCCACAGGAGATGGCGGTATATTCCCTGAGTTCGTTCAAGAAAGAACATAGGCAGTCCTTAGTAGGTCCATTGTGCAGCATATTTCGGGCATGCCTAGCAATGGGGTACACCTCGTTGTAATGAAGGAAGGTCAAAGCAATCTTCAATCCGAAGCCAGGTTGGGATACCTACTATGAAGAGAAATCCTGCAGACCGATTAGTTTGACTTCGCTAGCCTTAATTGCGTTCTATTGGAATTCATTTTATTTTATTGTCAGTTGGTCACGGAAGCAGTTTTTTGACCTCAGTGTCTCGAGATAACGAAAGTAGTTCTCGAAGTTGATTTCCAAGACGTTCTCGAAAGCATTCTCTAAGTCGCATTCGAATAAACCGCTCTCGAAATCACTCTCGTAGTCGTTCTATCCGTCAACGACGATGACGACAATTCAGTTATGAAAGAGGCGGTTTTCGAAGTGAACATGAACGATACAAAGAAGATTGACGTTCTCGAGGTCACGAGAGAAGCGTTTCTCAAAGAGAATATAATAGCGATCGACGATCACGTGAAAGCCCGTTTAGAGATTATGATCGGCTTCGTCTTTCTAAAGAGAGGAGTTTATCTAGAGGAGAGTCCATTGGAAGAGAGGAAAAAATTACTCAAGTATTTCTCTCCCCCCGTAAACTGTTTAATGATGGATCCTCCCAAATTGAATTTGGAGGTTAAGGCTGCTGTAGACAGCACGATGCAGAAAAGGGATGACAGAATAATAGAAAAGCGGGAAAAGATTTCTGCATCGCTCGCTGGTCCAAAAAACTTCAAGAGCCCGACCCGGCGAGACCACTTCGAACAAAATTCTTATTCAAAGGGCAACGGGCAGAAGTACTAGTACGGCCGGTACCAGTTCCAGAAGCCGGCTCTTCGAGGCAAACCGACGATTCAGAGACTAGAACAAGCGACTGCAAAGAAAAACAACTAGATGTAGGTTCTCTTGCGGGTCGCTTAGCCTTGTTTACGAAAATTTGGGCCAAGATTACATCAGATGTAACTATCCTGAGTTGGGTCTAAGGTTACGTAATTCCTTTCTAGGAACAAGTGGTACAGCAATCTTCTCCTACTGAATCGTCTTCGTCTGCATAAGAAAGATTAAAGACTCGTTGCTTAATTAATGTTTTGTTGAGCAAAGGCGCGATATAAAAGAATGCGATCCTCATCCTGAGCATTTTTTATTTCGACTTTTCGTAGACCCTGAGTCCAATTGTTCAGATCGATTGATTTTGAACTTGCCTAAATTGAATAGTTTTATTCAAACGGAAAATTCCAAATTAGAGGATGGTAGGACGGTAAGACAACTGTTAAAATCACGGTTTATTCCTGGCGACAATTGATTTGAAGGATGCGTATCACTTAGTTCCTGTTTCTTACTCCGACAGAATATTGTTGAGATCTCAGTTTGAAAATATGCAGTATCAGTATACCTGCGTACCTTTTGGACTTTGTACAGCTCCTTATATGTTTACTAAGTTAATCAAACCTATAATGACCAGCCTTCGCGAAAGAGGTTATGTTTCGGTAATCTACTTAGACGACATTTTGCTTTTTGGAAATTCGTTTCTTGAATGTCAGACTAGTGTCCAGGTGACTTCTCATTTACTTGAGAGCCTTGGTTTTGCTATTAATAACAAAAAAAGTCAGTTGGCCCGTCTATTATAGGTAAATACTTGGGTTTTGTCTATTATTCTCAGAATATGATTATTGAACTCCCGCAAGACAAGAAAGAAAGAGTAAAGCTACAGATTTAAAAGTTTTCTAAGTTAAACCAGTGCAGTATTATAGAGTTCGCGGCCTTCATAGGTACCTTGGGTGCAAGTTACACAGCATTAATATACGGCTTGGTTCATATGAAGGAATTTGAAAGGGAAAAGTTTTTCGCTCTGAAATCTAGTAACGGTAATTTTGACGCATATATGTCCCTTTCAGCTACGTTAAATCCGGATTTTCAGTGGTGGCTGCATCATATTAACTGTTGTAATAAGACCTGTTTCACAATATCAGCCTGATTAGAGATCTTTTCCGACGCATCAAGATCCGGTTAGGGTGTTTTCTTTGATGGCCACCGAACGCTCGGTTTTTTGGAGTGAACAAGAAAAATTGGGTCACATAAATTATCTTGAGATGTTGTCACCAGTTTTCGGACTTGAATGCTTTGCTAGGAACCTAAAAAATTGTGACCTCCTATGAGGAATAGATATAATGCTACCGCCATTGATTATATCAATAAGATGGGTGGTATTCAGTTTCCGAAACTTAGTTTAGTGGCCAAAATGAGTTGGAAGTAGTGCGAGCAAAGGGGACTTTGTATCATTGCTTCTTATGTTCGATCCCAGGATAACGTTGGAGCTTATTTCGAATCCAGACGGTTAGAATCAGAAACAGAATACTCCTTACGTAGAAACAAAGAATGGTTACATCATAAGAGTAATCATACTTGGATATTTGTGTCCATTAATGGCTCCCAGAGCGGATCTTAATAATTACTATGGGAAAGTTAAAATACGCTTACATGGCAACGAAGCTGACGAGATTGTACCAATATCGAAGGATGATCCTCTGAATGGTCTGTTCTTCGTGAAATTCGGGCCAGAAAATGTCCGTACAGCTGATATAATTACAGTGTTATGAACTTGTATCTATACAGCGCAAAAATGTACTAAAATGTAAGAAAATGTTTGGAATGGCCCAAGTGATTCTGGTTTATATTATGGTTATTGATATAATATTTTTGAGGAAAATAATCAAATTCTACAAAAAAAAACTTGGAGAAAATATGTCTTAAGTTTTTTCAATCCACATGACACCTTTTCATTGAGTAATTGAATTTAGCCGAATTCATTGTGAAATAAGGTCACTTGAATCGACCTGAAATTCCCCATCGTTAAACGTAAATTCAAGTGAATTGAGCTTGAATTCGCCTTTCTTTCAGTTAAATCACTTGAATTAATCGAATATTTTTCATAATTCCTTGAAATCGCTTTGAAAATTTTAAATCATAGTTAAAATCTTTGAAATCATTTGGAATCCGTTGAAATCATTTTAAACTGCCGTGAACAATGAAAAATTACTGAAAATGCTAGTAATATGTGAAATTAGAGTTTAGAATTTTGTTGTCCAGTATAAAATATCATATAAAGCATTAATATACAATCTTTTTATATCAATTGTCAAAATACAATACGTTTATCTTATTTTCTTGATAATATTCTCAAAAAGAACGATTAAAATTGGCATCAATATTGAAAAATGAATAGATAAAAACATTGGTCTCATAATTCTCTCTACATTAACACCAATACTTCATTTCTTGTAATACCTTGTCGTCATGGTTTAACTAACCGTTAAATATCTGAAATTAATTTATCATTTATATATTTGAAGTTTACAATGTAAATTATTTATCAAAAAGGTTTTTAAATTAGAATCTCCAGCTATCAAAACCTTCCATTTCCTCTCTAAAAATTATAACACAACAAGGGGAGCATGTCAGCTTAATGAGGTGAGTAAGGTGCTGACAGCTTGACGTCAAGCTAGCTATATGCCATGCTAGAAATATCTGTTGCATAAGCTTTTTTCCTTCACAAGAATTAGGAGCTCAATTAGGGCTCTTGCATGGTCTGAGAACCAATTTGACGAAAACAATCCTAATCACTGAAAAACTACCCTCAAAAATAAATATGTACTAAACATAAAAATGAGTGAACCAGAATTTTGTGCTCTTTTAAGGCTCTCTAATACTCCCAAAATTGATTATCAAAAATCATCCCTTGACATTAAAAAACTACCTCAAAACCAAAGTACTGTTTAAGTACAAGAAAACGTACAGCAAGAGATTGAAATATTTTCAATCTGTCTAAAAACATCAAAAACTTTTCCAAACCCACCCCTAACACTCAAAAACCACCTTTTAAAAAAATTTGACATTAAACTGAAAATTATGTTAATCGGCAGTCTTTGCTTTTCTCGGATCATGCCGAAACAATGTATGCTCAATGCCAAAATTAAGGGCTCACTTGAGGCTCATTTAGCACCCAAAAGCCAAACTTAGGGCTCTGCATTTAAAAAAAAATTCATGGTGCTGCCAGCTTAACGACAAGCTAGCAGCACGATTGTAGATATATTTGTTGCATCAACCTTTTTCTTCAACAGGATTTTAGGGTTCAATTGGGGATCTTTCATGGTCCGAGAACCAATTTATCGAAAACAATCCTTATCACGGGAATACTACCCTCAAGAATAAATATGCACTAAACCTAAAAGTGATTGTACCATATTTTAAGGCTATTTTGAGGCTTTTCAACACACTCAAAATTGATTTTCAAAAGCCATCACTAACACCTAAAAACAACACCGTAAAAGAATTTTACACTAAAGTGAAAATTAAGAATATCAGCAGTTTTTGCTTTTCTTGAACCGTGTTCAAATAACGTATGCTTTAAGTCAGAATTAGGGACTCATTTAGGGTTCATTTAATACCCAACAGCCAAATTGAGGGCGCTGCATTTTTTTAAAGAAATGCAAGAAACAATCATTATCTTATTCTTTTCAAAAAATGGATTTATCATGTTTTGTTCGGTTACTCCTCTTTATGACCACATATTTCCCGGATCTTTTCATGAATTCCAGGCATTTTCCTGTGTCTTTCGAGATGCACTAAATTCCCGGTTTTCCGCTTCTCCGGGTCGCTTAACACCCTGAATTCAAAAAGCAAAGATTCAATTTGTAAAATTGAAATTTCGAAATGAATACTTAGAAAATGTAGTTTGAAAAAAAAATAACAGACAAAAAGAAAAGCGAATTTTCGATTGTGAAAAATTTGTGGCTTTAATGCTCCTTTCCCCTTCAGGAATATGACTAAGGCTTATTGTATATCATCTTCTGTCATTTATCTTGGCAATTAAATATTTCATACCTTCGCAGTCTTTAACGCCTTTAAAGCACTTAGTCGAGTATTTGAATCGACGTTTTTAATATGATTTCACTTTCTCTCACAGCATAAAAGAACTTTTTAGTATACAATCAAAAAGAAAATAGTAAATTTATTTGTAAATTCTAAATCATCGTATAATAAAATGGTAAGATGGTGTAAGTTTGGTTATTATAGTGTTGCGGTATTTTCTCAGCGATAGGGGTTGTTTATAGAAAAATGCTTTTTGAATGCCAGGGGTGGCTTCTGGAATGGTGTTCGATGATTTCGAACAGCTAGAAAATATTCTAAACTCTTGCTGAACTTTTTCTTGTCTTTGAGCAGCACTTCTGGTTTTGGGGTTGTTTTTAAATGTTAAGGGATGGTATCTGAAAATTAATTTCGGGAGTGTTAGAGAGCCTCAAAAAAGCGATAATTTCTGGTTCACTCACTTTTATGTTCAGTGCATATTTATTTTTGAGGGTAGTTTTTAATGTTAAGGAATGGTTTTAAAAAAAACAGTTTTATCTATCCAGTTTGTTTATAAAAATGGCAGTCGTTATTAATCACCAATGTTCTGTAGTTAAGTCTCTCCGTTAGCGCATTTAGAGACAGACTCGCGTGAGGAAACCAAAGATTCGGCGAGAAAATGCCAAAATTTTGTTTTTGTTTATCCATTTTGCTTATAAAAAATGACATTTATTAATACATGTCAATTTCCTGTAGTTGGGCCTCTCCGTTAACGCATTTAGAGGCAAACTTGCGTGAATTAACCACAGATTCTGCGCGAAAATAACAAAATTTTGCTTTTGTTCATCTAATTTGTTTATAAAAATAATCGTTCTCAATGAAACTGAAAAAGGGATGAAATTCATTACATTGTATTAACGCCAATACTCCATTTTGTATAACACCTTTTTGTAAAGATTTTGCGAACCTTCACATTCCGGAAATAAACTTCCTATTTATTACTTGGAGGTTTCTAACAGTACCGAGAAAGTTTTCTGGATTTAAATCTACATCTATAAAAACCAGCATTTCGTCACTGAAAATCATAACACAAGCGACAGTGCGTCAGCTTAATGTCTCATTTAAAAAAATTTAAATATGTAGTTTTTAATTACTGACAATCTGAGCTTGGAGGAATGAAAAAAACATTTGGCAGATCTGTAAAATAAAAATTTATTATTATTAATATTATTATGTTGGACACTTATGTTTATCATTTAAAGACAATAATAGGTTCGCCAACTTTTTTATTCCTCTAAGCTATCAGTTAATTTTCTTATCTGAGAAAAAAATTATTCAATAAATTGATGCATCGAACTATTTCCTTTTATTAAAAATACTTCTATTTCTAAATTTTCTACCACTCGTACTTGGCTTCATTTTTTGAATGCACAGCTTTGATTACCTTTAACATAAATGAATAAAATATTAATAGTCATGTACTTGGCAGGAATTTGTTTACACGTAGTGTTTTTGGTGGGATTTAATTCATTTTTCTCACAATAACAACAAACCCACATAGTAAGTTTTACTTACAAAAGCGGCATATGTACACTACATTTACTATATTTATGCAAAGTTCCATCGAAATCGATCGACTGATTTTGTCTTCAGGTGCGTCTGCATATTAAAAATCCTTAAAAAATGACTAAAAAATGAAACATTTTCAATACAAATCAATTTACTTCAAATTCATTAAATCTTATATTAGAATATGACACCTCTCCAAAAAATAAAGTTTGAGTTTTTTTGGGAAAAGCGTATAAGCTGTACCTCGGTTTGCGTTTCAAAAGTCACGCTTTTATCTCTTCTTTTCTGAACGGATGCATTTGCGAACTTAATTTCGTCCCGATTAATATGTCAAATTGTAAAATGAGATGTGATTGCCAAAGTTTCATAATCTCTGATATAAAATGATAGTCTGCAAACGATTGTAATAGGACACCATTGCGACAAGCATTTGATGTACAAATTTTATTAATTTCGGGGGTCGAAAAACTTCAATTCCGCGGAAAGAAGATATAGATAGCGTGATATTGTGACATGAGATAACCTATCCTATTCCATATTTTTGGGTGAAAAAGTATGATTCCCAGATAGATATATTGATTTTCAATATCGATATTGAGAATCGGAAACTCTGAGAGTCTGAAGCGTGAGTCATCGCAAGGAGTGACATCAAAATCACCGCCTTCTGCGCTCTAGCTGCATATTCATTTTTCATACGGAAAAGAGTGGTAAAATCTCGGCGGGACCCCATCGGTAACGTAACGCTTTTGTCGATGTGGGCCCTACCAGACTTTATAATGGGGGTCCTATACCTTCCATAACCCAACTAAAAAGAAGGGCCCCTGCGAGGCTCCTATGGGAGTATTGGTTCACTTAAGCTAGATTAGATTGACATATTATTAGAAATTGTCGAAGAATATGTAAATCTGATCTAGTATAAGTAGGTCAGCAAACATCTCCAAATAGTGTGCAGTTGGATGAATTCCCCGTAAATCATACATAGAATTTCCACATCATGTTGTATCTTTAACATTCGAACATTATTTGAAACAATCACATTTTTTACAGTTGGACACTTGAAGCACGTAATACTTTTCAAACTAATGTTTAGAAATTTACTTTTGCACTATATTTTCTACAGGACATTCACGATTAGAGGTTAAGATTTAGAACTCACTACACAATTTCACTACTATTTTTCAGCGTTCAAAAATTTTATGTCTTCACTTCTAAAATCTCATAATACATGTTTATATTCGCAACATGCATCCGCGGTCAAAACTCTAATAAATAATTAATCAAATTCTGAAGATTTTTATATTTATGGATGGACAAGTGCGATCATGTGGCAGGCTGACAACAAACTTCTATCATGGCGTCAGTCGATGTGCGTCGTCTGTGGTGCGCAGCGTTGAGGCGGCAATTCAAAATACGAGTGTAGTTTAATTTGAAAATACTTTTCGTTCTGAAAATAAGCAAAGATCAATCGAAAGCCCACAACAAGTGGCAAAACCGGATTCTCAACTCCCAACCAATCACAAGCGAGGCACAGCAGCTCAAGCAAACGAATATCGATTCGTCCGAAAGGGCAAAGCAAAATCCCGATTGATCAGTTACGCGAAATTTTTCGCAAAAAAGTTGTAAGGCATAAATTTTAAAAAATCATGTATTTATTGAAACATTTTTCATTATTTTTCAAATTTTGAACATTTAAAAAACATTACAAGGTTAACTTCCAGAAAAGTTTTAATTCAGTGAAAGGCATTGCAGAGTAAAGAAATTAATTTTTTTTGTATTTTCTAAGGCCTTGTTAGAATATACGAAATAACAAACAGTTTGGAATGGATTTTCCGATTTTAAAAATTAATGAAAATAGAAAACTTTAATTTATCTTATTTCACTACACAACTTTTGAAAACTTCTGTTAGCGAATAATTTATTTGAAGAATAATAAACTTGGCATTCTTCTACAAGCAATAAATTTTAGCTTCATGTTACTCAACTCTCCAGCTACGATTACTCCGGTGATGTACTCGTGAACCCTATCTGCACTACATGCCAAAAGCCTATATGACATTAATCGGTAAGTTATAACCTGGGTGTGAGAAATTTTCCTAATGTTGAACATTTAGCTGAATGGGAGGAGGATGAATCGCGGCCATTTTTCGGGGCCATCTGAATGATCAAACTGATTCTGAAAGAAGAAAGTATAAGTAGGAAATTAATGATTGTTAACTATTAAATTAACTTAATAAATCATATTTTTTACTTTGAAAAAATTTCATTGACATACTCTATCATATTGAATAATTTTTCTGCTTTTACTCACATTACGAGAACAATTTTCAATGTTTACCTCGAGGCTCGTTTGTGACGGTCTTTATGAAGTTAAAAACCGAATTAATCCGATTTGGTTGTTTCACTACACCGTTAGCTAACTTCAGATCACCTATGAGAATCATAGATTAGGCTTGTAATTTTAAAGACGGCCGTGACGATTTCAAAGAGCTGTCAAATTTATTTTGGAAATGACAGCTCTATATGTAATGACACTTAAACTTAACTCACAATAATGTTTAACTTTTAGCCATACGTACAGGTAAAAGCATAAAATTACCTACAACAAAATTTACACATATTTTTCTCTGTAAAGTGCATAGTAATAGTAGTAGTTACCTATAGATTTGTTTTTCCATTCTACTGGTCTAGAAATTAGGAAGTATTCCTACTTTTTGTCTGTAGTCTTTTCATGGCCCGCTTGAGATTGTCACACTTATTATTAGGAAAAATAGGAAAACTGAAAAGGAATGCAACAAGATGCATTACAAATTCAGTATTGAATCGTTTATTTATTGAAAGATTTGGTTTAAATTTTATTCAAAAAAGTAGATATAATTTTCTCAAGAAACCAACTAATTGAACAAAGCAAGGTTCTGCGAAATTGTCAAAATATCTTAGATTCAGAATCCTACGAATTAGTAATTCAATTTTAATTGGAATTGAAACGTTCCGCTAAACGCTTCGCTTCCTGAATACATTATTCCAAGTCTTCAGGATATTTCAGAAATTTAGATTTTTCAGAACCTTTACACAAAACTTTCATACGATTATCTCTCATTAAAACTCCCTGCAAAAAATCCCAATTGAAACTTAATGGAGATGTTGAAATGACGATTCGCAATTGAAGGCAATAGGAGGGCTGCCTTGTGAATTGATCTCAATTGCAAAAATATTGATATTTAAAAAATAGATATAGTTAGAGACCCATAAAATATATCAAACTGATCGATAGCAAAGACCTCCCAAAGCCAGTCAAGCTAATACCATGTATTCCTTGCATTTTCGTCGAACCAGCCGCAGCACTTAAGAGGATAGCGGTCCAGAATCCTATGTTGAAGACGGAAGGATGGCACGTTATCGATGTCAAGGCGGATAATCAAGTTACCCAACTTCTTATGACTGCGGAGCCTACGTTAGTCGAGATTCTTAGGAAGATCGACTGCAGGCCGCATTGCGGCTTGAAGAGGATCAATATGAAGATCATCACAAAACTTAAAAATTTACCATATGACAATTGCCAAGAGTTGTCTCCAGAGGAAACGAAGGAAGCTACTAGAAAATGACATGGACACCAGATGCCTTTCCTCTAATCTGGATTTTATCGAGATTAACTTTCACCACGCTAAAGAGGCGTTAGCTGTCCTAAGCTCTAATACAGAAACCTTGGTGCTACAAGGCGAAAGTAAGAGGCATAAGTCAGAAGAGCGGGTCGGCCATCTACAGGGGTGAATCCTTACTAGACTGCCTCTTAACTACTGATTTAAATTTGTTGAATCGAGATAAGACACCTGCCTTTGTGACGGCTAGATGTCAAGAGGTCATTAATTTAACTTCATGCTCGATAATCGTTAGCGAAATGTGCAAGGGATGGCATGTGTCGCTGGATACGACCCTATCGGGTCATAGACAAATATGCTTCTCGCTGACAGCTGATAGACCTGAGGGTCAGAGGTATAGGTACCCTAAATCAGTTGACTGAGAAACTCAACGGTTTATTGGGTGGTATACCATGCAGAATTAGGTCTATTGATAAAATAGAACCTGCTGTTGATGTCCTGCAGAAGGCTATGATTAAGGCATACGAGGACAACAGTCTTCTTCGCGTTAAGAAAATAGACAGAAACGCTTCCTGATGTAATTCCAGTCTTACAAACCAGAAAAAAGATACTAGACGCCTTCTCAACAGGGAAAAAGACTGAAAACTAGAACTTGTACGGGGCAACATTGACAAGATATAATAACGAGATACAAAATGCCATGAGAAACTCATGGAGGGGGTTTTATCAGGGAATCGAGAATATACCTGACAGTGACGCAAGAGAACTTCAAGGGGTAACTCGCCATGTCAACTGAGGGGACTAACTTTACGGCTGGGTGAAATGGCTGAGACAACTAATGAGATCTTGGAGCACGAACTACGGGTGCATTTCCCGGGCTCGGAATTGAATTATACGACTGAGGGGGCGGCCCATGACCCATGCCCTTCAGGAGGACTAACTTTGAGACAGCGTGGAAGGTTGGAGAATGTATAGTGGCATTATCGCTCAGTCTAAAATTAGATATGTGGTAGAGCAATTAAAACCATTCGAATCGCAGGAGATGACGGTATATTTCCTGCGTTGGTTCAAGAAGGTACATATGCAGTCCTTAGTGGGTCCATTGTGCGGCATATTTCCGGTATTCCTAGCAATGGCATACACCCCGTTGGCATGAAGGAGGGTCAAAGCAAACTTCATTCCAAAGCCGGGTCGGGATACCTACTATGGAGAGAAATCCTCCAGACCGATCAGTTTGACTTCGTTCATGCTGAACACAGTTGAAAAATAAGTGGACCTTCATATGTAAGAGGAAATTTTGCCGGAAAGATCTCTCCGTAGCAATCAGTTTGCCTGTCAAAAAGGTAAATCCTCAGTATCATTGTATCATAGATACAAAGTCTATAAGAGTATGCTGCCAGTTTGAACAAAAATTCCATCAAAACAGATTTCTACATTCTCGTCAGAGACTGTATTAGATTTGTGTAAAATTTGGGGGGGGGGGGGGGGGGGG